>JANAVB010031218.1:0-267500 GCA_029216955.1 Iris pallida
CTTACAAAGGCTTGGATTCGGTTCGGGCCCAGTGCGGGCTAAGTCGACACAAAGTCTCCTACCGGTCAATACTATATAATAAATATTAAAACGTTCATAGGGTTAAGTTGTAACTTGGCTTGTTTTCCTAGTTATGACGTCACTATGGCTCGGTCTTCCCTACCAGGGCTAGTACACTTGTCAAAGCACATACTGCACTATCCGTGCCACGATTTCTAGTCACCTTGTACTCCAAATTTAATGATTAAAATCATCTACCGTAATAATTAACTAAATAATTACTTAAAATCTAAAATCACCATTCTAATAAATAATTAATAATAGAAAATATTCCAAATTTCTGGGAAGGGCAGCTACAGAAGCTGGGGACAAGGACTACAAAGGCGATCTTCTTGGGTATGCCGAGAAGAGTGATGCTCGGAGATTTCTTGATATTGAGTCAAATCATATCATCGAATCTCGCGATGCTGAATACTTTGAAGACAAGTTTGCAAAAGACAAAAACATTGTTCTTTTGGACATTCCAAAAATGATGTAGGTGCAAATGAGACTGAAATCTTATGGGCCAGTCAAGAAGAAGCTGTTGTTGATGAAACAACTCTTGTACCAGAACTCGCAGAGCCGTCAGCAAAGCGAACGAGGAGACCTAAAGACTTCGGAGATGACTTTGTCACCTATCATGTGGAAGCAGATCCGCTTACCTATGATGAGGCGATGAAGACCAGAGATGATTCAGGAAGGAGGCAGTGAATGACGAGTTTGACTCTATCACCTCCAATAACACATGGGTGTTGGTAGATCTACCTGAAGGAGAAAAGTCCATCGGATGTAAATGGATCTTCAAGAAGAAGATGAAGGCAGATGGAACTATTGACAAGTTCACGGCCAGGCTGGTAGCCAAGGGATTTTCTCAGAAACAGGGGATAGACTACTTTGACACGTACGCTCTAGTAGCTCGGATGACCACCATCAGGATGTTAATCGCTCTAGCAGCCATACATAAGTTGGTGATACATCAGATGGATGTAAAGACAACATTCCTGAATGGGGAGCTGACTAAGAGATTTACATGCAACAGCCAGATGGATTTGTCGTCAAAGGTCTTGAAGACAAAGTCTGCAAGTTGGTAAATCATTGTATGGTTTGAAGCAGCTCCCAAGATGTGGCATGAAAGTTTGACAAAGTTATTAGGTCAAACGGCTACAGAGTCAGCGAGACGGACAAATGTGTTTACACAAAGTTTGCTGATGGAAGAGGTCATCGTTTGTCTGTACGTGGACGACATGCTAATCATAGGGACGGATATAGGCTGTGTCACGGAGACAAAGAAGTTCCTCTCAACCAAGTTTAGTATGAAGGACTTGGGGGATGCAGATATCATATTGGGCATAACGACAGACACTGGAGTAGCGCTGTCACAATCTCACTACATTGAGAAGATGCTCACACGCTATGGATAAGGATCTTCCAGGGATCGATACGCCATACAGGTGTGATCAGAAGTTGAAGCCAAACTCGAGGAAAGCGTCAGGCAGCTGGAGTATTCTAGCATTATCGGAAGTTTAATGTACGCAACCACTGCCACAAGGCCTGACATAGCTTTTGCCCTGGGAATGCTGAGTCGGTTCACAAGCAACCCAGGGGTTGAGCACTGGAAAGCTGTGAAGCGGGTGATGAGATATCTCAAGAAGACTCAGACATATGCACTGCACTACAACGGGTATCCGACAGTAGTGGAAGGCTTCAGTGATGCTAGCTGGTGTTCAGAGGTGGAAAGCGAGATATCCACAGGTGGATATGTCTTTTTCTTGGGTGGAGCTGCTATATCGTGGAAGTCGAAGAAGTAGACTATACTCTCTCGTTCCTCCATGGAACCTGAATTCTATGCACTTGAAACTGCAGCAGATGAAGCAGAATGGCTTCAGAAGCTCATGTATGATCTTCCAGTGGTTAGGGCTCAGATACCGACGATACCGATATACTGTGACAACCAGGCGACTGCGACGGTGGCATCAAATGACCTCTTCAACGGAAAGAAGAGGACTGTGCGGTTGAAGCACAGGGCTGTACACGATCTTATCAAAAGAGGTGTAATTGCAGTGATTGATGTTCAGAGTCAAGAGAACTTGGCAGATCCGTTCACAAAGGGCCTCAAGCGCCAGTTGGTCGATGACACAGCTTGTAAAATGGGCTTGAAGGCATTCTGATAGTGTGTCTTTGTAATCCTACCATAAAGTTTTATGCTATTAGTTCAAAGAGAAATTTACTAGGCATCTAACTTTTGGTTCAAAGGAGGTTCACTGACTGGGAAACTATCAGGTGACAGTGGGTACTTGTTCTCTGGAACATGGAAGGGATACGGACCCATAACTACTGTTGTCTACTATGTATTTTCTGCGGAAAAAAATAGATCCTGTGGAAGGTTGGCTTAAACACCTTAATGAGTTCTCAGGCAGAGTGAATGCCTGGTGTGCTTTACAGGAAGCACGGTAGAGCAGCACTATAAGGAGTGAAACTCCATGCTACAGTGGGGTGACTCCACCATGAGGTTTTTAGGTCTGGGGTAATGCCTCGGCTTTGCAAGCCAAGTCATAGCGGCGTAGCACCGCAAATAGGCAGGTAGCCTAATGCTGTATGACGTAATTAAAGAGTTGTAGACCGCACTACAAAGGAGAGGATGGCCCCATGTTACAGTAGCACGACACCACGATGAGGTACCCAGGTAGGGGTAAAGCCTCGGCCTTGTAAGCCATGTCGTTGCGGCGTAACACCGCAAGGAAGCCTTAGGCTTCATGCTGAGTAGATTGGCACTACAAAAAGGCTGAGACCTCATGCTACAGTAGTATGACACTACGATGAGGTTCCCAGGTAGGGGTAATACCAAGCTTCAGGCCATGTCATAGCGGCGTAGCACCGCAAGGAAGCGCAAGGCTTCATGCCATGTCTCTTTAATAAAGAACTCACCTATAGTGTATGGAAAGAGATATCAGGCCGTCTCTTGAGGGTAAACTTGTAGACGCTCAAAATAATACACTGAAACCAGGCTGGCACAGGGCCTTAATGTGCAGCCAGAAGCACACGTAACTACACTTTGTGAGTGGAAAGAATTACAATTGTGGTACAGAATTCAAGACGTAGTCCATTCTTGTATCACATTGTTATTTAACCCATGCGGGAAGATTCAAGTCGTCAGCGACATCTATCATAATACAAAATGGACAGTTACTGTGGGGAACGCTCAACCCTAGACACATATATATGTTGTGATATGTGGAGGATTGTTGGTGCTTTTTTTACATGGAGAGAGCTTGCTCTCAACATGCCTTGTAAAAGTTTAGTCCCACATCGGAAATGCACCATGAGTTATCTCAACATATATACTTGGTTGTGTTGTTGAGAGATGCACATGGGGTGGTAACCCTAAGGAGGGAACCATGTGGGTGATTTACTAGGAGGTAAGAATAAGGCTCCAAGGATTAAGCATTAATGCTTTTGTCATTCTCTTGGATTAATTCCATTTGGAGCTAAGCCCCAAAGGGGCTTAGCGACTCGGACTCGGACTTGGGCTCATGGGCTCATGGACTCGCACCAGGCTGACTGTGCAGACTACAAGTCAGTTATGGAAAGACTGATTCAATACGATTAATTCAGATCCACTTTTGTGGGATTTAATTCAATCTTTCCATAAGATTTGAATTAATTTCGTTGCCATCTTTGTGGGATTTAATTCAATCTTTCTATAAGATTTATATTAATTTCGTTGCTATCTTTGTGGGATTTGAATTAATTTCGTTGCCATCTTTGTGGGATTTGATTCAATCTTTCCATAAGATTTAAATTAATTTCGTTGCCATCTTTGTGGGACTTAATTCAATCTTTCCATAAGATTTGAATTAATTTCATTGCTATCTTTGTGGGATTTAATTCAATCTTTTCATAACTGAAAAGGCGGTTAGGGTTTCCACCCTCTCTCTATATATACTCTCTTCTGGCCTCCTTTGTGAGTGTCTACGAATTTTATAAGTCAGAAAAAAGAGAGAGAGAGGGAGCTGCTGCCGCCATTGCAAGTCCATCCGAGGAGTCAGAACAGAGGTGACTTCGAGCGTTCCACAAGTTCTTCAACTTGCTGGTTCCTGGAAGCAATTCGTGTGGGGCGAATCTTGCTTTGAGCAATGGTGTTTTGACACCCCAGCAACTTTTCTTTATCTCTTCTTTCTTTAGATTATTGTAACTCATTCTGTCCCAATTGCAACACGTTTGCAAGGAAGAACGAGAGATCTTCTCTTCTCTATTTCCCTCCTTTATATTGTAATCTGGCTATTTGGTTTTTTGTATCATCGTAGATCTTGAGTTTGATCACTGCAAAGTTTTTTGTGTGACATCTCAGATCTCGATTGCATCAGTTTTCCATCTTTGGTCAAGCCCCGGGACTAACAGTCAAGTTGGTTGATCTGAGCTTGAGCAATGAGATGGGCATTCAAATCAATTTTCCATCAACAATTTTGTTTCAGACACTATATATGTCATGCTTTTTCCAACCATGTAGGATGTAGCTGCTGGTCACCATCACATTTATTTCAATAGTAGTGACGTGGCATATTGATGTGACAGTTAAAATAATAAATTTTAAAATTAACATTAAAATTAATATTAACACTATTACTATTAAAATTAACAATAATATTAATATTGACATTAGTATTACCAATAATATTAACATTACCATTAAAATTAAAATTAAAATTAATATTAACATTAATATAATATTAATATTAATATTAATATTAAAAAATTGGGTAACTAATTTTTGGGGTTAAAATTTGTCATGTCAGCTGCCATGTTAGATGACATATAATATTATTTAACATGTCACGTCGCCTGCCACATAAGGAGGGATGGTTTAGAGGGACACTTTGGAAGTAATAATAGCATTACTTTAGTTTCTACATACACAAATGTGCAAACTGATAAACAAGTAACTTATTAATTGAATGGCTGGACCTTCCAGCAGAAAGTGAGTCCCTGTTACTAAAAAGCTAATGTTTGATTCCAAATAAAAAAATAGCTCTACATATTCAACTGCAATTTGAAGAGCAGTTTTTGCATTAGCTCCCGTTGTTGCATCAAACCATTCAAAGCTATTGCATCCGGCTGTTGGCAGGTAAAAAACTTTCTTCCAGGATTTGCATTTGTGTTGGATATGTGGAGCCTCCTAATTCCAATGCAAGGTGTTGATGCAGAGGGACACTCAATAGAAATGTACCCATCTTTGTCGCATATTTGGCATGTTTCTGTCAAAGAGGACAAATGTACAATAAAATAACTAGGAAAAAGGTAATTTATAAAGGGAAAAATTTATGAAATGTCCAAAAATTGCAAAAGTTTTATGAAAAACCTACCGCAAAATAACATTTTATCACGTGCCCTTCTAATTTATTGAAAACACCCTCGAAACCTACTCTTCAAAAAAATGTTTCGTTTCTTCCTCTTCTTCCATACGCTGCTCACTTTCAAATCTAGGTTTTCTCCTCCAAAATCTTCAAACATTACTTCAAAAACTCGTCAGTGAATCTCCATTTGCAATCTTCACACCATGTCGTCCTCATCAGTTCCCACTTCATTATCATCATCAGCATCAACTGGCCATTCTCCGTGTTAAAATGCAGGAGAATGGACATTTTACGACAAACCTGAGAATGATCATTCTCCGTGTTAAAATGGAGGTCCAAATATTATTATTTTTTGTGATTCTAAAATTTCAAAAGCCCGTCAAATGATAAAACTGTTTATCTCATGCTCCTCGAAAATACGCTCCTTTTACGACTAACCAGGCCTCGTTTCGACCTCCCAGTCAAAAATTACAACCCTCCAAAGTTTCAACTGACCATTCTCCGTGTTAAAATGCAGGAGAATAGTCATTCTTCGTGTTAAAATGCAGGAGAATGGTAATTCTCCATGTTATATCATAGAGAATGGCAATTCTCCGTGTTATATCACGGATAATGGCCATTCTCCTTATTAAATTGACGGAGAATTACCATTCTCTGTGTTAAAATGACGAAGAATGGTCATTTCCCGTGTTAAAATGCAGGAGAATGGTCATTCTCCGTGTTAAAATGACGGAAAATGGCCACTTTCCGTGTTAAAATGTAGAAGAATGGTCATTCTCCGTGTTAAAATCACGAAGAATGACCATTTTCCGTGTTAAAATCACGGAGAACGGTCATTCTCCGTGTTAAAATCACAGATAATTGCCATTTTCCATGTTAAAATGACGGAGAATGATTTTTTCCCGTGTTAAAATATAGGAGAATAGTTATTCTCCGTGTTAAAATCACGGAGAATGACCATTCTCCTTTGTTAAAATCACGAATGACCATTCCCCGTGTTAAAATACAGGAGAACGGTCATTCTCCGTGTTAAAATCACGGGAAATGGCCGTTCTTCGTGTTAAAATGACGGAGAATGACCATTCCTCGTGTTAAAATGCAGGAGAACGGTCATTCTCCGTGTTAAAATAATGGGGAATGGCCATTCTCCGTGTTAAAATGATGAAGAACAATTGACAGAAACCTAATTTTTTTATTTTTTTTGTAGAAAAAAATTTTGTCAATAATAAAGATTCAAGAGTTTTCCGTTCTTCTTTCAAAACAATGCTAACTCTTATGGAGAAGAAGAAGATCTTCTCTCCACAATTGACCTAATCGCCGAAAAACTTTAAATCTCTCCACGAAGATGCTGATGATGATGATGATAATGATAAGCGATGATCGGAGTTCGACTGAAGAAAATCACAGTGAACTATGAACGATCTTTGCGATATCTGCTGAAGATGAGAGCAATGGAAGTCATATCTCTCGTGAAGAAGAAGAAGAAGAAGATGATGAAAATCGCAATCCAAATCTGAGTTTGTGAATTCAAATACATATATATGACCAAATTTGTGCGAAGGGGTAGTTATGGTATTATCAAAATGATAATTTTGTAAATACAGAACATCTAAAGGGAATCTTGGAATATTTAACGTGAAAATATATAATTTTGGGTATTTCATAAAACCCACCCTGCGGGTGGATTTTTCATAAACTCCTACCCCAAAATTGGGTATTTCAGCAATTTCCAGATTTATAAAGGCACATCCAAATTTACTCAGACTAGCCCAATTTTTTTCCTTTTAACTACAAGTTTGACATCCAAAAAAATGGTTATATAGGAACCGCCAACTACATAGTATAAAAGTCAACTTTTTGGATTTTTTTTTTCCTTCTTCTCCTTTATCTTCCAAATTCCAAATATTTTTCTGAATCCATGTTCATGCCTAAATTTCTTATTCTGATAACTAAAATTTGGTTTATGATTCATTTTAGATGGATTTTCGAAGTTTCTATCCCATTTTAGGGTTTCGAACTTCGAAAATTCGTCCACGGTCGGGACGGAGATGATGATGGACTACCAAAAAATTTGACAGTTCTAGCAATTGGAAGGATTGTCAAAAATTTTGACAGTCCTAAATAAAACATTGAACAACATATTTTCTTTAGGACTGTCAACGTTTTTGACAGTCCTATAAGGACTGTCAAATTTTTTGACACTTCTAAATAAAATATTGAACAACATATTTTTTTTTTGTAGGACTGTCAAAAAAAAATTTGACAGTCCTAAAATTTTTGATCAACTGTATAAATTAATGGAATGTTAAAGGTTAATATTTGATAAGCTTATTTGCTTATTTAAACCAAGGGTCCGGCTTAATGTGTGACGCTGTGTGACGTTGGGTCCGGCAGAATAATTGAAGCTACTATGGACGTTCAAGTACCGAGAGGCCTCTTAATGTGTGACGCTGGGTCCGGCTTTGGAGAACCAGGTGGTTCCTCTAGTTGAAGTGTCGGGCGCCTTTTTATTGGTTCGATAGGAACACGGAAACATGTCAGATGAAGAGAGAGAGGGACCTTTTGCCATAAACCAACTTGCCAGGTCTTAAGAGCATCTCCAACCCTATTGTCTTGATAAGTGTTGTGAGTCTTAGGTGGCTCCTATGTGGCATGAGCCACAAGACAATGTCTTGTTTATGTGGCAAAATTATATCTCAAAAGACAATGAGATAGAAAAACTCTCTCCAATGCAAAAGTATTGAGGAGACAATAAAAAGTATTTTTTTCCAACTTCCAAGGCAACTCCTCCACTTCTTCAACTTTTTTATAAATATTTCTATTCATAATTGATGATGTGGAGACAAAGTCATTGTGAAGTGCATTGTCTAGATCTAGACAACCAACTTCACATTCTCTTTGCCATGTCATTGCCATGTCAACTTCATGTTTTATTCTACATTTGCATTGGAGAAGAATTTTTGGAATGAAAGTTTGTCATTCCTATGTGACAACTATTTTTTCTAAACTCGCAATAGGGTTGGAGATGCTCTAATGCTTCAAATATAGGTATGCTGAAGAATGCTAGTAAACCAAAAACAAAATGTAAGGAGGTAAAGCTGTGACTTGTGAGATAAGCATCTTCATTTTGTGGACAAGAAAATTTCACCATTCCTATCCAAGCATAGCTTAACTAAAAAAAATTCTACCATCTCAAGGTATTAACCTTCCGGTAATTTATACAGTTGATCCAATTTTGTTAGAATTGTCAAAACTTTTGACAGTCCTACCAATAGAAAAGAATATAAATTTTTTTTGACAATTCTAACTAAAATATTGAACAACATATTTTCTTTAGAACTTTTAAAAAATTACCCAGTAAATTTTTTTTACATGGAAATGGTGGAGAAAAAAGAAGTAGAGATTTTTGGAGGTTTTAGGAAGAGGGGATAAAATTTTGAAATGAATGTAAAAAATTGAGATTTGGGAGATGTTGGGTTGAGACAATCCCAAGAGTAAAGATTGGACTGTCCTAAATATATATATATATATATATATTTTCAAATTTGGACTAATTCTAATTCGGACTAGTCCTAAGTAAATTTGGATGTGCCCTTATAAATATCCTTTATAAATTACAAAAAAATAAAAACGTTGTTACTTTTTAAAAATTTCCACAAACTTTTCTTAATCCCAGTCCCACACTTAATGTATGGCTGGATGCACTTGTTGAACTTAATTAATTGAAGTGTACATTTGTGTCTCTGTGTCATGTGAGGCCAACATTAGTGTACGAACAAACTAATAAAAAGTGGAGGGTTATACAAAATAGCTCTTCCACATAAACACTTTCAACACACAAAGTCCTCGACAAGACTACTCTTCTTCTCACTCTCGTCTTCGTCTTCGTCTTCGTCGTCGAGAGAGAGATGACGACGGAATCATCGAAGACCGTTCACTCTGCACTGGTGACCTACACTTCCATGCTCTCCCTCCTCACTCTCTGTCCTCCATTCGTCATTCTACTGTAAGATCTCTCTCTCTCTCCCTCCCTCTCTCTCTCTCTCTCTCTCTCTCTCTCTTCTTCTTCTTCTCCCAAATTTCCCATTTATTTTGGTATTTTTTTCGTGACATTTGGACCTAGGTTTGGCCATGTTATGATCACGAGTGGTTATGGTTCTTTTCTTTCATTGGATGCTGATTTAATCATATTTTGTTGATAAAGAAGTCTTCTTCTTCTTTTTTTTTTCTTTTCTTTTCGTAATTTGTGGATCTGGGATTTCTCGTAAAGAGTGAATCTTTAGCACTTCTTTATATATTAATTTAGATCCCGATTGATTCATGGGGTTTGCTGGTTTTCTTATAGATCTGTTTATTCAGGAAATAATACAAAGGGGAAAAAAGTAGAAGGTCAACACATTATTTGTCACGAGTCTACCTTTAAGAAAGAAGAATCAAAACCGAAGCACCATGTAGGGTCTCGTACATTTTTCCTTGGAAAATACTCTACTAAAATTTAGAAATTGTCTTTTGATGGTGTGGAACATTGGTGCTTAGTATGGCTTGATTTTGAAATCCGAACTTACGGGGATTAAGTTGCAGATGTTGCTCTCTGTTGGGCTACCACGTGATAACTGATATCCATTTTGCTTGGTTTAATTGTTTGTTGAAAGTGTTGTATATGGATGCTCTTGTACTACTATTTAAATTGAATTAAGTAAAGCAGTATTGCTGAAGTTAGGAGGAGATGAAAATTGACAAATCAAAGCATCCCATAGATTTGTACCTGTAAACTGAAATGGTTAGCTTAGTTCTGCAAGTATTCAGCATTCTAGCCTGATCCTGTAGGCCATTAACTTAACGGCATATATGGATTTTTGTCGGACATTGTTCCTTTTTGTGCTTTATTGTATTCACATTTTTTAGAGTGATAATAAGTAAACTGCCGCCGAAGAAAGAAAATAAATGTTAGTGGTAGGCTACCTATAGTTTTGAAAAATCATAATGTGAACTCCATGTTGCTTTATTGTGCAGTTAATTAGTTTTACTTGAAACACGTTTGGTTAAGGTATTGAAAACCCAATCTATTTTTATTATTATGGAAGGACAGTCTAACAAAATATCTTTACTTTGTCGTGTAAATAGCTGAAAAGAACCTTCCGTAGTTTGATCATGATATCTCCTTACTTACTCCTACCTTGACTTGTTTACTCAGTGATTGGTTGGTTGCTTTGGTGGTGAAGTCCTTTCCCTTTCGTTTTATATGCTCAATTTTTATCAGCATGCTTGTTTCATACTGGCTTTTTGCACTGCAGTTGGTATTCTCTGGTTCATGCTGATGGGTCTATTATGCAAACTCTTGGGTATCTCAAGCAAAATGGACTGCAGGGTCTCAAAGATATCTGGCCAACTCCATCCTGCACCGCATGGAAAATAATTGCTGGCTTTGGTCTATTTGAAGCTTTTCTTCAACTTGCACTGCCTGGGAAGAGGTTCGAAGGGCCAATCTCTCCTTCGGGAAACATACCTGTGTATAAGGTTTGTAATGAAGACCACATTGCTTCACTAACGTCGTAGGATCATCTTGTATGCATCAGTCCTATTGCTTATTCATCTGACAACAACAGAGATGATTTCCATCTATTAATTAATTACGTAAATTGAATCAAGTGAAGAAGTTATCTTTCCTAATACATGAGTTGCTGCTGTTGACAAGTCATGAAAAATATGTCCCTCTTCTGAGTTAAGGTATAATACTCCTGTAGAATTTCCATGAACTAAATAATGCATTGGCAGAGCAGTACCAAATGAATCCTTCATGACCTGTCTCCACTTGCATGTCATGAATTCGTAAGTCTCGCGTACAATTGAGCAGGTAGGATTTAGGAGCAGAAAACTACTACCACTCAGTTGTATTTCGTTGGAACAATCTGAATTAATATGGATGGCCTTGCAGTGGCAATACAACACAGAATGGAATATTCATATATCTATGTTATATTTATTTTGCAGGCAAATGGTTTACAAGCATATGCGGTCACACTAATAACCTATGTCAGCCTCTGGTGGTAAGAACTCTTTTCATTTAATTTATTTGAGTTCTACTTTTTGGGAACATAGAATTAGTACTACATTTTCATTTCAGTCAGTATTATTATCAATATCATTATTTTCACTTTATTTAGTTGTACTTTTTATGTGTCTCATCATAGAAACATTAATTTTGGGAAATATATGCTTTTACTGCTCATGTTTGAACTTATGCATCTATGTTTCGTTTCATTGAGTCTGCATTCTCAGGTTTAGTAATGCAATTTCAGGGAAGCTTATTTTGGACTTGAAACATACTTCTATTGTGAACTACATTCAAATTCAGTCAGTATTGTCATTAATATCTTAATTTTACTCTATTTAGTTGTCTTTTTTGATGTGTCTCATACTGCTCATGATTTAAGTTATATGTTTTCATTTCATTGATATCGGCATTCTCAGGTTTTGTGATGTAAATTATGGAAAGCGTATGTGGAAGTTTAAGTGTGAAGGATCCTTGCTTCTAGTAGCTATTATGCTTAACTAGCTTCACATCAAGGGAAACCCTTGTTTCGATATCCCACGTCGGGAAACAGTAATGATGTTCCACTATGCCAAGTAGCATCTCCGGAGGGTTGCTTTAACCTGCCCCTAATAATAACATAATATAATATGAGTACTACAAGATCTATTTTTGTTTACGTTTTTGCTATGCCAACTGAAACATATCGGTTTCGAACTCTGCATTTCAGGTTTGGAATATTTGATCCTGCTATTGTATACGATCATCTTGGCGAGATTTATTCAGCACTCGTTGTGGGGAGCTTTGTATTTTGTGTATTGTTATACCTAAAAGTGAGTTGACTTCTTTTTGAAGCTCAATTTTGAGTTAACAATGATATATTTAACATATGAAGTTCCACCTTTATTTTCTTCCATAGGGTCATGTGGCACCATCTTCCAGTGACTCTGGATCATCAGGCAATGTGATTATTGATTTCTACTGGGTGAGTCCTTTGTATATTTTGAATTAGACTGTGTTTGTCATGGTTCCAGTTGGCATTTTTGTCTCCATGAGCAATTTGTCATTTGTGCATATGAAATTTTCTCACGTGACGAGTCCAAAATTTTAAATCTGGTCTCATAGAACTTAAGTAGGCTCAAGTTCAATATCAATTACAAATGCCATGATTTATCCCCCTTTCAAGTTTACAAAGCACACTCAACAATAATGAACGTGCATGCATGTGGTTGGTTATTAGGGGCAGGCAGGTGCAAATCTTTTCCTTCTCTCTAAATTTCTCTTCCATGCAGTTTCGTGCTTTTCCTCTATCATGCATCCTTTTAGTCATAATTCTTTTTTATAAATGGATTAGTCAAAGATACCAACCTTTTGTCTGTCAAGCATACCCAGATTTTATTATGGGAATTTGCCTGCGTCAGTAAGTTGCTTTGTTTTCTAGAGAGATTGAATGCTCATCAGGAGTTTGGCAGCATGCTTACAATGAATACTACTAATGATTGAACTCATCATAGGAGAAGTGAATCCATTTTGAGAAAGATAGTAAGCATGCATTGACAACTTCAATTTTCTGCTTGTGGGTGATTTACAGTCTTCAGTCACTTTTTACTCATATGCAGGGAATGGAATTGTATCCTCGCATCGGGAAAAGCTTCGATATTAAGGTTTTCACAAATTGCCGATTTGGTATGATGTCTTGGGCTGTTCTTTCTGTAACCTATTGCATCAAGCAGGTTAGTGGTGATTATCTTTTCTTATTTCCTGCTAAGTTCAAGTTTCAAACCAAAACCTTGAAATTCTCTTTCTTCTCCTGCTTATTACTCGCTAATATCGTGACCAAACTTTTACTGTCCAACATCAACATGCCATGATATGCATGCTACCCGAGTCTTATATCTCATTTTGTGTTTTGAGAAATATAACTATAACTGTATACGTTGGGAGACTTTATCAGTTGCAGCGGTTGCTACCTCAATACCTGGTTTATAAGTGCCCTTTTTTATAAATCCTTTAATTATATATTTATTATTTAGATGTTAGCTCAACTTTATTTTTCTTCTCCTCTTTATCACTCGGTAATCTCGTGATGCAACCTTTTATTTCTGCAACATGAACATCTAACGATAGACATGCTACCCAAGTCTTATGATCTCATTCTTTGGTTTGAGAAATATAACCTCAATCTAATACTTGCCCTGGCAGATGCTTAGACTTTATCAGATGTAAAGGTCATGTCTGGTGCTAGAAAATATACATGTCATTTTGTATAAACAAGTTCTTTAATTTAAAGTTTTGATGTTGGATTTGGGGTAGGGAAGGCAGGTGTTGGGATTTGTAGGTGGCATTCCTATCTTAGATTTAACATAATTAGCACCAATTTTGTAGCATTACCCTGTATGAATACCACAACTGATGGTTAAATTTGGTGTAGAACACATAAGAGACCTGTCTAAGCATTTTCATTCACCATCGCTTGCTCTCTCTGTGTTTGCATCTGTGGTGTTATATGATTAATATCTTTAATTAATATCTTGTTCCATACGCCAGGTTGCAGCCTTTTGATAAGTTAACTTGTATTTGCAGTATGAAATGAATGGCCGAGTGGCTGATTCAATGCTTGTGAATACTGTGTTGATGCTGGTGTATATCACTAAGTTTTTCTGGTGGGAATCTGGATACTGGTGCAGTATGGATATCGCTCATGATAGAGGTAGGCAAAGAAATGACCAGTGACTTTGGGTTCTGCGTGCATGCGAAAGTTTAATAGCGGAAATATGATAAAGTTAAAAGTTATTTTTCTTTTATATATATATATATATATATATATATATATATATATATATATCAAAAGCCCCCAGTGCCCCCCCTCCCCCCACCCCGGCACCATCGGATTGGGTTGGCACGCCCGCTCGATCCAATGGTCGAGGGCTCCACGGGCGGGCCTCCAGATCCAGACCATATATATATATATATATATATATATATATATATATATATATATAATCAAGATTGTTATTCGTAACTCATAGCTATTTATTAAATCTTCAGCAAGGAACTATTCCTTCTATTGATTAATAACTTGTATCAAGTTGTTTGATGGATTTATTTTATTTGTCCAGAATTTATGATTGATTTCCTCTAGGAGAATTCATGTCATGTGTCATTACAATATCTACTACTGCATAGTAATTAGAAAGTGGTACCGACTTACAGCTGATGTAGATCTATGGCATAAATAAACGATTTTTTGTAACATTTTTGGGACTGGTGTGGGAATTCGGAACCCATGGATGAATATAATGAACACGAATAAGATGGTGATAGAGGTATATGTTTTTTTTAATCTTTGACTGTTGTTAGCTCTCAGTGACTGACTAAACATATGCAAGTCATATAGGCTTTACCAACTTGCCTCCAAAGGACTGTGTCTATGTCCGAGAATATCCATTTTTGAGTTAGTGATTGACCCTATTGGGTCTATTTCATGCCAGGCTTGTCTTATTGAGCCTAGGGTTTCCTTATGTATGGTGTGTATATATTCCTATCCTGTAACAGAAACCTGGGAGGAGGAAGGGGGATGGGGGTGAGGGAGGGGAGGTCATCAACATGGATTTAGAAATTCAGTCTGAATGTATATTTCATAACGTCATTCTGGCAGTATTTTGTATGCCTGGAACTATCCTTTGGATTAAGAAATCGAATCCATGTTGGATTAATTAATTCATATTTTATGCAGTATTTTGGTTGTAAGGCTTAGACTGTCAATGGATCAGGTTCAGGACGAATTCATGGAAAATCTAAATCTGACTAAAATATTTTGGTTTCAAAATTCATACCGAACATGACAAATTTAATTCGGCTTTTGTTTTTAACGTTCATATTGGATTATTATTCTTATATTAAAGACTTGTTCAGGTTAACATGCTATATATAAAAGAAAGACCTTTTGGATTTTATTAAAATCCTAACTCGGATCTAAAACTATTTTTGGGTTGCCCTTGTTTTATCCCAACAAACCAAAATTGATTCGGTTTTTCTGTTTTACATCCAAATTTGATTTATTTATTTTTTGTTTAAAAGTTGGGACAAATTAACAGTTTATTGGTTACAATTGACAGACCTAATGAATGCATTAATGTTTTCTACCTGAACATTTTATTTTAATCTCTATAAATGTGTGAGTAGCCCTAATTTCCTCAACTCCCAAAAATGAAAAAAGAAAGAAAATGACCGGGTTCTGTACATTCAAGAAAAAAAAAAATTCTTTTAAAAATCTTTAATTTGTTCTACAGAGTTTTTTATAATTTCAGAATAAACTTTTGAGTATCTAACCAAAAAATAATAACAAATTTTAATTAGGGAAGGAGGGGGATACCTTGAAGGGAGTGACAGATTCTCAACGAGGGATGTTTTATAGAAAGAATTTGAAATAAAAATGCATCGTAGAGGTTTCTGAGAATCTTATGAAATAGTAATAATGAACTTGTTGTAACTATTTTGTGGGTTTCCAAAATCAAATCATTTAATTTTCCACTAAACACAACTTTCAAATCATATATAAATGACTACCCCCCCAAAGGCTATTAAACAATTCTCTTGACATGGTACCAATATTCTCTCTCACCATGAAACCCTAATTTTTTTTTTTTCGCTCTTCCCTTCGTCCTCATTCCTTGTTCCTACTCTTCTTCCTCCTTTTCCCTTCATCCTCCTCATTTGCTTGTTGTGAGAACACTAGTCATTACCAGCAGCGTCGGCGACAACATTAATCAGCAACGACGACATCCTCAAGCCAAATGTGGCAATGACGCTTCCTGGCAGTGGTTGCGGTATCCCAGCAAAGTCGACGATGGAAGCATTGGCACTGGTTGTGGTATACCAACAAAGCTGGCGACCACAGCATCTCAACAAAGGTAACTGAGACAGTGTATGGGTAGCAACAAAAAAGTGCCAAGTCAACCCTAGCCACATCAACGATGACGAAATAAATTTTTGTTCTATATAAGTTCCTTGAGACTCCTTATGTTTTGAGGACAAGAAAGTTCACCAGAATTGCTTATTTTCCATTTTATGTTATTTGTCCCCTCTTTATGCTTTCTCTTACTGTTGGTTGTACTATGGTTTGTGTTGTCAGCCTTATGATATATTCTTTGTGTGTTGTCAGCCTCATGATATATTCTTGATTCGATCCTTCTATACTCTTGTAGTGTCTGGATTGTTTCCCTTTGTATTTTTGTTTTAACTAATATTTCACACATTGGTAATTAATATGGCTTCTTCCACTTCTCGCCTATTTTGGAGGCGCCTTCCTCCTTTACTATCGTTGGATGTTACCCCTCTCTATGTTTCCTCCTCGGCGGGCCATGACTTCAAAGTCGTTCTTGGTACCGTATCTCCTGCCTCGTAGGAGTTACTTCGGCCTATACTCCTATGACCACCAAAGTTCCTACTACCGACTCTTATCTATATGCTGCCCATGGTCAAGGCTGAGGTTGTGACTCACGAGTAGATTCATCCTATGGAGGTCTTGGAGTCGCATTGACTCATTTATTTGTTCATTGTTGTCGCACGAACCACACATCGTAGTTATGTTGGGAAAATTTTGGTAAACTTGATTAGGTACATGTCCAATCAAAGGCTCCTCTGTTTCCACTAAGTCAAACTAATTCTGCTTCATTGACACCGCATTCCTCGAGTATCCCCTCTTATTGCTCAGTGACTCTCAAAGGAAGAAGATGAGCATCTTCTCCATTCTCAGTCGCCTTACTCCCATATATCCTTCATGGCCACACAACAACTTCAGCTACTAGTGTTTTTCATGTCTCCCAACCTTGTAGTTGGTTTTTAGACTATTGCCTCTTCTACATGATAGTTAGTTCTTCACTTTTTTTTACTAAGGTTTGTTCCTCTTCCTCTCATCTTCCTGTTTATATTGTTGATGGTCAGACATCTCCAATTATTGGGACGGAGGTGTTAGTTATGTTCCTCATTTTCCTGTCAGACTTCTTTTCATCAGCTGTCTTGTAGTCTCTTTACCCTATTCTGTTACATTACCCTATTCTGCTACATGCTTTCCTTGTCACTATATCCTTAAAGATATTTAGACAGGAAAGAGGAATGGTGGGGGCCATAGACACCGCGACAACACTTCCTTAATACTTAGATTCTAACTACTAGTATAGCCTTTATAGCTTCATCTGTCTCGCTGTTCACTGCCATCGTCGTCTTGGGGATCCCCCCTTTACATAAGCTCAAGCAACTATTGCTGCTAAAGACTACTATATTTACTCTTTGTGTGTGAGACTCAATTAGGAAAGAATCACTATTCATTATTTCCTCCTAGAGTTGACAAGCAAAGCCTATCTTTGTTTCATTTGGTTCATTCAGATATTTGGGCTCCGAGACTGGACCTTCGACCTGTTCACCAAGCCTCTAATATCTTCCCATTTTTCTATTTCATGTACCAAGTTGTGCATCTACGATATATATAAATTCCTAGGTTTTTAGAAAATGCAGAATCTCAAATTGGTGTCAATAGCATAACCTTGTCCATGTTGCAAGTTGCAACCTAGCAATTTATCCATACAAATAAAAGAGAAAGGAGACAACTGCATTTATATATCAGAACATGTGATGAACTCACTGTTCATGATGAATCAACTAAGGCTAGATCATTGAACCATATTTCAACTTTTACTCTTCCAGGCTTGAGTAATCTCACTATTTATATGAGCCCCTTGGCAACATGCAAGAGATCTGTAAATTGTATTATTCTGAATGCTCTTTTTGTACATAAAACCCTTGAGAACTACATGGCTGCAATTTTACTCTCCTCCTTTTGGTTGTTCGAAGGTTATGCAAGAAAGATTGTTTCGAGAAATAAGCAAGAATGCACTAATTGGATCAAGATATCTCATTCAATCACTAAAGTAAGAGCGATCTTTTGGATCGTGTCACATTGATCATGACAACCTTGATTAGCTAACACACAACCGTATGGTAGAAAGGCCATTGTATCCATATCTTAAAACAAATCTGATATGGACATGTCTCTTATAATGTTGGATTCATATCAGATGCAGGGTCGTCTGTGGTGCCAGAAAACACTGCAAAAAGAACAAAACGACACAGCTGAATCTGTCGTGCGCCTCCGCCATCTTCACCATGCAACATTTCTCTAGGGTGTGGATCAGTCGTGGCAGCCAGTAGACGTGGGAGAGAAATGGAGAAGAGAGTACTTTTTATGGCTCTACACTTAACACCCGACCTTCACTATTAACTCGGTTAGGGTAGATTGGCATTTCCTCTCTTCTTCCCACCTCGTCCAGCAGTGGCCGTAGCAGCAGTGAGCACATGTTGTGTCTGCATCCATGCAAAATAGATGATTGGATGGAACTAAAATCGATTAGCTAGAGTCTTAATGGGTCTTAAAAGGATGCTTTTATAGCACAATTAATTTCATTAATGTTGATGTAACTTCCATCGGCAATTGCTTCCCTCTTCTTTGAACGCTCAATATTTCATGCTAATTGGCAAGACTTGCTGCCGATTTGTCATGGCACTCTTAATATAAATCCGAAACTATATATTGTTTCTGTTAATGTTGGAATAGCCCTTATAAAGTATAATGGAAGAAAATGATTCATGTACCTGACACAAATTTGGTTAAAGGCCTTGTTATTGTTGTAAAATGCCTTTTGCAGAAGAAAAAAATTGCCCTGTTTCGTAGGGTTTAACAATTAGGACAAGTGATGTTTTGCCTGGAATCAGTATCTTGCTAAATTAATTGCCTTTTTCTATGTTCTGTAAGTTTCTAATTCAGCTTCTTTGCATTAATTAATTGTATGTTTTTTATTCCATTCAATAAACTTAGTAAGTGGATTAGACTTAAATCACTTTTATTTCTCTCCTTTGTTAGCTGAGTTGATTTCTTCAGCCTATTAGTATTATCTTTGATGTATGGTTTTGTTTCTGTTATGCCATCCTATCAGCTGGATTCTATATTTGCTGGGGTTGTTTGGTGTGGGTCCCATCAGTTTATACTTCTCCTGGTTTATATCTGGTGAACCACCCTGTAAATCTTGGTACCCAGGTAATAGCTCTTTTGGTACTTTTTTGCTTAGAGAGTTTTTGTTTCATTTTCTCGCAACTCTTTGTATATTCTCGCACTAATATTACCTGCAATTTCCAACTGGATGACATTTGTGTTGTGGTTCTAATGAGTTCTTATGAATTGCAGCTTGCAATATCTATACTTGTAGCAGGAATCCTGTGCATATACATCAATTATGACTGTGACAGGCAACGACAAGAATTCCGCCGAACAAATGGGAAATGTCTAATTTGGGGGAGAGCTCCATCAAAGGTCTAAAATGTTCGACCTAATTAAGTTTTAGGCATAAATCTTTTCATCCTTCTCTCCTTTTTGTGATTTTCTACTGATTAAAATTTTACAGATTGTGGCCTCCTATCAAACCACTAAAGGCGAAACAAAAAACAGCCTTCTTCTAACTTCAGGCTGGTAAGTTATAAGTGCTTCATTTTTGATATATTAGCATTAAAAAAAATTAATACCAAGATCCAAACTTTAAATAGTTCAATAGAATTTTGGTCTTGTTGCAAACAAATATTCTCCTAAAAATTGAGACATAGAAGAAAGAAAATCAGCAAAAGATTATGCCAGTAAGCTGCATCCTGATTGTTCTGCTTTTTATGATTTTGTAGGTGGGGATTAGCTCGCCACTTCCACTATGCACCAGAAATATCAGCTGCCTTTTTCTGGAGCGTGCCAGCCCTTTTCAGCCACGTAAGTAAATTGTAGTCTAGTATTATTGCTCTTTATGATAAAGTTTGTACTAATGCATCCGTTTTTAACCCCTCCAGTTTTTGCCGTACTTCTACGTGATATTTTTGACCATTCTCCTTTTTGACCGAGCAAAGAGGGACGATGATCGCTGTTCATCCAAGTAAGCAAATGATAAACGCCATATGAATCTATATTATTATGAAAATTCAAATTTATTAGTTTAGCAAATATCTATCCGCATGGATTTCTGTTAAATATTCGTTACATTAACCCCATACACACCACCTACTGTAGAGATTACAAATGCCTCAACTCAATCAGCACATGTGAAACCTCACAAAAGTTCACTTAATTTAGTGTTTACCTTTAGTCAAATAACAGTGGTCTTGGATATTGTGAGATCTGCTCCATCTCATGAGATTTTTGCTACTTCACATGATATTCTCTTATGCGGTGGTTTCTGCCTCTATTACTTATATTTTTTCTATGCTTGCGACATTTTGCAGCAAGGACTTACCTATTATGGCATCTGATTCATCTGTCAACTAGAGTCGACAACTTGGCTTTGGCCCCCTTACCTATTCTCCTAAAACTCCTCCTTGATTTCTTCTTCTCATAATTGTTTGTGATTCTATGTTCTCGTCTTCACTTTTCTAGAAGTGATGCTCCATTCTATCTAGTACTTATGGTATCTAGGACGCTTATAAACCACTTGGCTCGCTATTTTGCTACATTTATTGATTATTATTCTTTTGTGATTTGGCTATTTCTCTTCCCTGATCGCTCAGAAATTTTGCAAGTATTTTACATTTTTATTGGTCATATTCGTACACATAATTCTAGTATGATTAAAATCATTCTTAATGATAATACACGCAAATACATTAGCGAGTTTTAGGTTACTTCGTTTATCTTATGACATTATTCATCAGACCTCACAACAAAATGGTGGCAAAATATAGAAGTCACCTTCCTGAGTTGTATGCTTATTACTTGTTCAGATAGATGTTTCTAAAGTTTATTGAATTTTGCAATTGGTACTGCATGTCATATCATCAACCGTATGTCCACTGGGATTCTGGACCATAAGTCTCATTTTTCCATCATCTTTTCTACTATGAATCATTCTCGGTAGCCCTACAAGTATTCAGTCATCTTGGACTGAGTGTCGATAAGTTAGCTTCTTGTGTTGTCAAGTTTATCTTTGTGGGATATTTTTTTATCTTTGTGGGGTATTTTTCTACTAAGAAGGGTTGTGTTCACTATTTTAAAAGGCGTCACCTCGGCGCCTTAGGTCCCACCTAAGTGTTTTGGATGTCCTGATGCCTAGGCAAGTAGCATTTAGGCGGTGCAATCATCGGGCAACCGTCTTGGAATAGGATGCCTCCCGTCTTGAACCACCTCAGAGCACCTCAACCCGTCTTTGGACTGCCTCAAGCGCCTTAACCTGCAGTGACTTAAATATAACACAACCTAAGCCATTTTTAAATTTGAAATTTTACCTCGGCCAAATAATATTTTTTTTTTCTTTCGATCTCTCCCTTATGTGATGTTCTAAACCCAATGTTTTTCATCTCTATTTCTAACTTCAAAGGCATTGTCACCAACTAATATGTAAATCTTTCTCTCCTGCTTACCGCTTTGTTTTGTTTTTTTCCTACCAATGATCTCGACGATGACGATAACTGTTGATCTCTAAGTTTTTTTTTTTTCTTTCTTTTGACGAATTGTTGTTCTCTTCTAGAAGGGTATTTCCTTTCCCGGCTCCTCGTACAGTTTATAAAAGCACAAACACCCCAAAATTCGTGTCCTAGTCGTGTCTATGTTGGACACGCCACAAACACTCCAAAATACATTAGCAGACCAAATTGGATCTTTAATCTATGTCGTGTTAGAAACTTGTCATTCTCTACCTATATCATGGATTTAGGTAACCATAGTTCCGTCTTCCCTAATTAGATACTTAATCTTCTCTCTCTCTCTCTCTCTCTCTCTCCCTCTCTCTCTCTCTCTCTCTCTATATATATATATATATATATATATATATATATATATCAAAGGCGCGTCTCGCAGAAAGGCGCAATAGCTACGTCTCGCACCTCGCTAGGCTAGGTGACTTTCTCCGGACGCACCAAGAATGTGCCTAAGACATGCCTTTCAACAAGGCGCAACAAAGAGAAGGCGCGTCTTATGATTTTTTTTTATATATAAACAAAAAAAATTTGAGGCATGGAAATAACCCTTACCTTATAAGTAGAAGGGAGATTGCACTTTCCACGGTTGCCAAAGTTGGTTACAGTTAAAATAGAAAAACTAAAATTTACTAAAAATGTAGTAGGGAGAATTCAAACTCTTTGTAGTTCTGTTGACTACTACTGTTCTGCTATTTCATTTGGTTGTGTTTTAACATGTTTTTATTGGTTTTAATATGTTATTTGGTTTTATTTCTTACATTACTAACTTATTTATTTATGTATATTTTTATTATTTATTATTTTTGTGCCTTACTTCGTTCGGACGCGTGTCTTATGTGCACCTTGGAACTTCATGGAAAATTAGCAGAGAACCTCACCTACAACATGGGGCTATGTGGTGCACTTTAGCCTCTAATTAAACCACACTCCCCACATATAGCAACCAAGTATTAAACGCCTGTCAGAATCTCAAAGGAGCATGAATCTTGGCCATGCTTCATCGTCACCATTTAAGATTTCTTTTTTCTAATTATTCTGTGTCCGTGGCACTCGGCACTGGATTTTCCTTATCATTCTGTGTGTTTGTGTATTACAGGTACAAAAAATACTGGAAGTTGTACTGTGATAAGGTGCCTTACAGGATCGTGCCAGGGATCTATTGAGCTCTGGTGGTGAAACCTGGCCGAGTAGGAAGAGCATGCGTGCATGCTTGCAATCTCCTCTGGTCCGTACATGTGTAATAGTTTGTAACATGCTCTTTTCTATGAGCATTCTGTACGATGCTTGCATGTCATTTCGTACGAGTTGGATCTTTCAGAGTTTCAGGGATGTGTGTGAATCATAAGCTTAAAAGTTGGTAACTTATAAGGGCACTTCATTTTTTTGATCAGGGCTAGTCTATTTTTAAACTTTGTATTATTTACAAGTTTGCCATTGAGAAATTGATCAGGGCTATCCCACTCTTTCGTATAAGTCACTAGTGCAAATAAGGATTGTCCAAATTTCTAGCAGCCCTACATACAGTAAAAACTGTCAGAAAAATGGACAGTCCTTTATTTCACATGCTGTGACTTAGGACTGCCAAGTTTTCTGGCAGTCCATTCAGTTTGTAGGACTGTCAGAAAATTGGACAGTCCTTATTATAAAGACACTTCACTTTTTGATCAGGACTAGTCCTAATGGGTTAGTCCTGATAAAAAAGTGAACTGCCTTTATAACTAACCTAAAAGTTTTATGCTCCTCTCTATTAATATCCAAGACTAGCTTGTTGAAAGTTGTGCTGTGTTTGTTAGTGTTGAGTGACGGAAACAACTTGCAACCACTTTGTTGTCCTATAGTGAAGTTTTGACGAAAAGAGACGAAGCCAATTCAAACATGGGTTGCTTCTTTTTCTTTGAATACGCCATGAACAAGTGGTCCTTGATTCCAAGCATATGTGTTTACGTTCGAAGAACAATAAAGACTTCAAATCTTTTGAGCAAATAAATAAAACTAAAATACAGGAAATTATTTATTCAGTCTACTAGGTACATTGTATTTCACAGTAAAATTGAATCAGTTCAACAAGTAGAATCTAAATCAATTGATCAAATCCAAGAGGCTGTATGAGCAATACAATCTAAATTGATATCCAGACTTTGTTGTGTTGACCTGAGGTGGCTAATCTGACTTTGGAAAATTCCATTGGTCCATAAAACTATAACAGACTTACTCTATATGGCAAAC
The DNA here is from genome assembly GCA_029216955.1 of Iris pallida. NCBI lineage: Eukaryota > Viridiplantae > Streptophyta > Magnoliopsida > Asparagales > Iridaceae > Iris > Iris pallida. The sequence continues at coordinate 24,148 of JANAVB010031218.1, forward strand.
AAATACATTTCATGGCAATATATATATATATATATATATATATATATATATATATATATATATATATATTTCATGGTCAGATTCTTTACGTTCATAACAACTCTTCTTAGATTTGGCCAGCTTGTGTTGACCAGAGGTAGCTAATCTGCGACTCGATTCTTCAATTCGCCATTCCATCAGTCCACAACTATAACATACTTATTATATATGGCAAACAAATGCATTTCATGGCAAAAAATTACATTTCATCACCCCACCCACCCCCCCAAAAAATAAAGGGATATTCAACACATGTTTGATGGCAAGAAGAACAACAAAGCAAGCAGCCCCAAAATTGGTACTCAAAACTTCATCTGATCAGTTTAGCAGGTCAGAATAATGGATCTTGTCTCCTGCCAGCACATCTGTATTAAATGATGCCCGGGGATGGTAGCAGCGAGAATTCTGATCTCTCACAAGATTAAGATGATTGACATTATTGATATGGGACATCAACTCCATAAGAGGGACCTAGTGTATGTACCTGGATATTAATAGATTGGAATACAACCCATAGAAACCATTGGTTGGCAGTTCTGATTTCTGAATGTAGGGATAACTTGGATTGAATGCTTCTACTTGCTTTAGAATGTCACCAAATGAGACTCCCACATCCGGCAGCAATAATGATAGCACAAATAGTTGTTTCAATTATACAAGTAAAGTCAAATATAAAAGTGGAATCTTATTATTATTTTTAAATCTAATATGTAAAATTTTGATAACCAGGAACAATTTATACATGTACTGCTAACTTCTGAAATCAATCACCGACACTTATTCGTAACATGGCGATGTATATTTAACTACAAAACTGCCGTTTTATTTGTTCTCTTTTGGAAAGTACAAGGAATCGGAATGCGCTTAACAGTTAACATACCTCACTTATAAATTGGGATTATCTACATCACAGCAAACTCGGGTTAGAAAAACTGAATTTTATTGATAGGCCTAGAAACTTTAAATTTTATTAGTAGGCCAAAGAAGAATGGCAATTACAATTTGTATACGTAAATAAGACACAAAGGTCACCTCACATCTCCGATAATAGGTTGCTTATCTTCCGAAGCTCCTTGAGAGCTGCCATTGTCGTGGCCTGACCTTTGCCCCCAAGAATCTTGCCTGCTTGACCACGATCATGTTGGAACACCGATTCAATAACCTGAGGTAGCCAAAATATAAAGAAGTTAAATGGTTAGAAAAATGATTTGGTATTCAAAAACAGAAGTTTCAGATAAGAAAAAAAGAGTAACAACTGCTTACATAATAAGCAAATATATACACTTTTAATACCAATCTAATGCCATCCTTAGGGACAAAATGCAAGTCGAAGCTAATGACTTCCTTCAGTAATTAATTACAAGTTCATAGAAAACGGACTGCTGTCTATACATTTGAAGCAAGAGGAAACTATATAAGTGAATTTAATCAATATCTCAAAGCTAATGACTTCCTCCAGTAATTAATTACAAATTCATAAAAATGGACTGCTGTCTATACATTTGAAGAAAGAGGAAACTGTATAAGTGAATTTAATCAATATCTCAGACCACATTCTAGCACAATAAACAGATCTACAACATTCTATTGAGTAATGCATTTAATGGTATTATAACAAAGCAAAGCAAGAAGAAAATGTCTTACCTGAATATTATCAAGCATAGATTGTCCAAGATTCTTAAGAGTTCCCACCACTTTCTTGTCTCCAACTTCCGTCCTCTCACTATCTCCAGAAGAATTATAATTTGATGTCGAATTGCCTGGCTTTTCCTTGGAAGCATTCCCAACACTGGATGAGCATTTATCCAGGTTGCCTTCACCAGAGCCTCTACCAAACCTAAAAAGCCACTGAAACCTACCGGACAATACTTTCCGGTCCTTTGATCCACTTCCCTGTTTAACTTCCTCATCCCTAGGTCCAACTTCAGTAACACTACTTGTAGCAGAAGAGGCCCCATCTCTAGGCTCTACTTCAGTAACACTAATTGTAGCAGAAGAGGCTCCATCTCTATGTTCTACTTCAGTAACACTACCTGTAGAAGAGCCCCCATCTCTAGGTTCTACTTCAGTAACACTATTTGTAGCAGAAGATGTTTCTGGTTCTTGAACCTCATCCATTTGATTAGACTCTTTGTTACCATCAGCCACAAATGAATTAGAACTCACACTACTCTTGTCCGAATCATTCTCATGGTCATTTCCCATATTATGAGGACTATTAGCCGTGGAAAATACAGAAGAGTTCTCTCCACTCAAGCAAGTTTCATCCACTGTACAGTCAGAGGTCCTCCCTGTAATATTTTGATCCGAGAGGCCCTCAAGTGAAACGTTCTCCACGTCCATATCCAAAGGAAGATGATCTTTCCCATTAGAAGGTTCTCGAACTCCATTTTGTACCAACTTACTATTAACATCAGAAAATTCTTCAAGAAGCCGACGCCTAGCAGACGAAGATTTAACAACCCTTTTAGCAGGAGAAGGATCGGATTCAGTTCTTGATAAGCTAAACCTTCCCCCCAATAAGGCCTTTATCTTTCCCCTTGAGATGGAGCTTCCATTCTTTTGAACTGCTTGTTCTTTATGCAAAACTCTCCACTTCTCCTCCCAATAACTATCAGGCAATAACTGGTTTGGAGGCTTAGGAGAAGCTGAACCAGTTGGAACGCTGTGAACTCTGCTAATTTCTGTTCTATAACTCGTATGTGATAAAGATGAAGATATATTTGTCTCATGAGCAAGAGCCAGCCAAGACTTTGCCTGCTCTATCAGTTTCTTGACTTCAATGTTGTTTGGAAAGTTGAGCAATCTCTGGAGGCAACAGGTGGCAATCTCCGTGGCCAATAAGGATGACCTTAGATGAAGTAGCATTGAGACTGCCATGGAAGCGATGAAGACTCCTCGAGGACAAGACAATATCTTAAAGCTGCAATCTGCTTCATCCTCCATGGAAGAAGCATTAGAAGAATAGAACAGTTCATCCCAAATCAGTAAAAGGCCATCAAGGGAGAATTCCCGCCCAAAGAGAACTCGAAGCCATCGAAGGGCGAAGTATTGAGGTTCAACACCAAGCTCCACAAGGTGGTTGTGGAGAGATGAGTCGATGATGGAGAGCAAATGGTATAATGCCGAGGAAGCCTCGATTACAGGTGGTAAGCCTGTGCTTGATCCGACAGGTGAAGGGGCGAAGAAGTCAGCCATTGCAATCACACCATGGGCCCCACTCATTAGGCTGTCAAACATGCAGTAGGCATCATGCTCAATGAATCTCTCAGATAGGATAACACCTAACTCACCTTCCACTCCATAAGCATCACTTAGCAAGAACAAGTTTTTTGTTTCAGGATCAAGGTCATCGATGCTGGTGACTTTTGGAGCGCCTTCTACATGACAGTTATCATCTTTGTTGGTGGTTTCTAAATCCCAGCTGGTAGCCTTTGTGAATCTGTAGTTAGAAACGGGGTCCCCAACTGGGAAAGGCATCTCATCAAACTCATCATTGAAGTAGTCTTCATTTAGTGCACGTATTTGGGACAGGTACAGGAGATCAATATGGAGCACATAGAGTAGAGGAGCCAATAGTTCGTGCATACCTGTTTCAAATAGAAAAGGAACAGTTAAACTTCAATACAAAAATCATTGGCAAAATAAAGCTCTAAAGGGGAAAGGAATAGTCCCAGTTTGTTCTACAATATATTTCAAAAGGGATGTGCTTCAGTTTGACTCTTCTGCATATATTCAGTATGGAGATGAACACAGATCAGTATACCGAACTATCTCCTTGCTTTAGAGAAAGGATTGCTTAGTTCAAGAACTGCAGCTAAATTTCTCTATCCATCCTATCAAATATTATCCTCCTATTTCGAGATGTGTGCACTTATGGTTAAGTGTGTGCAAATAGTGTAATGAATTCTTAAACACTTAACCTCCTACTAGGAAGGGAACTTTACTCTTTAATTTCGACTACAACTTGTATCCCCTACTCTAGGAATTTACACCCTAGTTGGCACTGCTGCAGGTTCTTCCACCACCAAACTGGGTCTTCATGGAAGACCCGATAAAGCCCATAATAATCAGTGAACAGTCGAGAGCCGGTCATTCCTACAGTGAGCCAACTCAGTAAGATACCATCCAGAGAATATGCCATCATATCGTAATGGACATAAGACCATGTGATTTTAAAACATGAAAATTTATCAATATAAAGATCAATTTAAACATCTGTAAACCTTCCTGCAGTTTGAAGTTAAGGAGTTTCCATCACATTGGCATTGTTTAGTCCCAAACCAATAACATTCACAAATGTTATCGACTTCTCACCTTGTCTGTATCCATACTCTGGGTGCCTAAGACACCACAGTAATAATATTCTTCTCAACATGGCCTGGCATGCAGGTGTCTGGAAGTAGCTGCCATGTTCTGGATACAGACGCGACAAATCCTGGTCTACTGTCTTCTCCAACTCTGCACTTCGGAAGAAGCGGCTCCAGGTACTATCTGCAAAAAAACATGAAACAATGTCAATGTGGTCATTCTCATAATCAACTCTATACATATAGCCATAACATATAAATTGAACAACTACAACTGCAATACATGTCTTCTTGGTTTCTCTGAAACGATTTTGCACGAACACAAATACAACACGATACAACGTAGATACAGAGGCATGTATGGACACATCACATACTTTGGCATTCCTAGTGTATTTTGGAGTGTCTGCCAGAGTGCATAGATGTGGGCACGTATTCAGATACTGCCAAGATAGGCACTTGGAATACATCATTTTTCGAGCCATATTTGACATGAGCATCGAGGAAGTATCGTGCGAATACATAGGAGACATGGAAACAGATACAGTCCTCCGGAGGAGTATCCTTAGCAAATCAAGAGTGTGTGTCGTGTCCAAACATGACACGGACACGACACCAACTTTTTTGAACTTTTTGAGTGTCTTTGCTTCCTAGCACCGAAACAAAAGTAAATGAGCAAAGATACCTGGATTTTGCGACAGGGGATCGTCCACGGTGAGATTGGGAGATCTAGTGCCATCTTTTGGGAGATGAGGATCCACAAGAAGACGGCGCCTCAGACTAGCATACCTGTTCAAGTAACAAGCAACTAATCAAGCAAATTCATACTGTGTCATACCAACTGTATTCATGTTTCTCTATATAGTAACATCAACATACTAAAACAGAAAGATTGGAACTTAACAGCGAACGAATTTCACATGAATAACTCATGTGAACTCCAGTACTAGAGAAAGAGAAAAAAGATCTCGTTTTGATAATTTAAATGCACCCAAAACCCAAAAATTCCAAATTAATCATACCTATACAAACTGCATGCATGCTTCTCTATATAGTATGATCAACATAATTCAAAAAATTAGAAAGATTGAAACTTTAATCAACAGCCAAAAAAATTCACGTGAATAACTCATGGGTACTTCAACAAATCTTAATTTAGAGCAAAAGAAGAGGAGCATTTTGAATTCTCCAAAACCTAATTTTTTCCCAAATTGATCAGATTCAGAAGGACAAAACAGCAACTCCAACAGAAAATGGAAAGATTGAGACTTTACCACGCGACACCCATAGTAAACTGAAACAAGAGATAGAAAACTGAAGACCAACAAAAAGCCGGGAGGGTACTTAAAAAAAAAAACCTAGATTTCCCAAATTAACTCAGTTTCAGTAGAGGCAAGCAAGAAAAAAAAAAATCACCTCCTTCTGGAATCAGCGGCATCACGACGGAGCTCCTCGATCGAAGCAGGCGGAGACGATGGAAGGACCCCCAGACCCATCCGCCACCGAACTCCCCTCAAGTTCGAGAAATTGGGGTCCGGCGACGAGAATTCTGTCGACATGGCTCTGAAGCAGTGAGAAGGGAGAGGAAAGGTGGGACTTTATCACTAGAGGAGAGAGGGTTTCAGAAGTTATTACGTGCATTTTGGGAAGAAAATTGGGGTTTTTGTAATCTAAGTTCCATTGGAAGGAGGGAGGAAGGAGGGATGAGGAAGGAAAAGTGGAAGGTGTTGAATGAAGTCATTCTCCTATTTGCTTTCTCTTATTTATTCTGTATTCTAATTTTCTTCTCGTAGAATTTTCTATACAGGATAATTTTTTGAGATAATTGACTCCACAGGAAAAAGTTTTTTTTTTTTTTAAAAAATTACGATAAAATTCACCAGTATGGCAGTATATCAACTGGACTGATTCGTTAGTCGGACTGGCTTCAACTGGACTGAAATTCGTTACCGGAGTGGCCAATTTTTTTAGATTCCTTAATTTCAGGATATGAGTTTTGAATTGTTTTGGACATACTTGCATATAAGTATTATATATTTTTTTAGAGACAATTATATATAGAGTTATAAACTTTGGTGTATTTATACAAAAGATGATGAGTTTGAGATATTTATAGGAAAAGGGATGTGGCTCCATCTAAGATGGCGCCCAATATAATTCTTTAGCTTGGCGCCATCTTAGATGTCGCCAAAGTTTGTTTGTTTGTTTGTTTTTTTTTTTTTTTTTTTTTCTGTTTTTTCTTAATTTGTGACGTAAGAAGGATCCATAAATAAAATTATCTCTTCATATACAAACTTATCTCAAAATATATGTTTTTTCAAATCTTAGATTCATTTAAATCTAATATTAGAAAATTAGCTTAGAGATAAGGTTAAAAAAATAATTTAAAATCTTAAATATTTTTTCTCAAATCCAAGGAAAATAATTCTTTAAGGAAAATAATGACAATCAAACATCTAAATTAATTCTATAAAAATAAATTAATTTTACAGAATTAATTTAGTAGGAACAAATTTTCATTTGAAAATTTTATCTACGATTTCAAACGCCTAAGATGCCTTTTTTTTTCTTTCTAATATTAGATTTAAAAAATATTTAAGAACTTATCTCTAAAGATATTTTAATTTTATTTGATTTTTATATATGTACAATCAACCTGATTTGAGAAAAAAAAAATTTAAGATTTTAAATTATTTTTTAACTTTATCTCTAAGCTATTTTTTTCTAATATTAGATTTAAATGAATCTAAGATTTGAAAAAAAAAATAGAGATAAGATGCTTTTTTTTCTTCTAATATTAGATTTAAAAAATATTTATGAACTTATCTCTAAAGATATTTTAAATTTATCTGATTTTTATATATGTACAATCAACCTGATTTGAGAAAAAAAATATTTAAGATTTTAAATTATTTTTTAACTTTATCTCTAAGCTATTTTTTCTAATATTACATTTAAATGAATCTAAGATTTGAAAAAAAAATAGAGATAAATTTGTATATGAAGGGTTATTTATTTGTGGATGAGAAATCAACTTCTTACGTCAAAAATAGGAAAAAGTGAAAAAAAAAAAACTTTGGCGACATCTAAAATGGCGCCAAGCTAAAGAATTATATTGGGCGCCATCCACATCCCTTTTTCTATAAATATCTCAAACTCATCATCTTTTGTATAAATATACCAAAATTTATAACTCTATATAAAATTGTCTCTATTTTTTATAATTTGTATATAAGTCTATTTTTAATTTGATTATACCAATGCAAACTTATAATTTTTTTTTCGTACAGATCTTGGATAACGACGAGACCTACGTTGTTGCATCTGTAACGTCGAACTACTAACCCTGTAAGAATATTTACTTTTCTGGAGCGTCACCCCTAGGGTCCGCAAGTGACGCTCTAGAAAAGTATCGCATAACTTGCTGAAAATATTCTCATAGGATAGTGTGACGTTGTGGATTTAAATATGTAGGTTTCGTCCCGATTCGAGGTCCGCACGAAAAGATGTGAGTGTATCGGTGCGGTCAAATTGAAAATAGACTTATATACCAATCAAGAAAATATAAAAGACATATGTGCTATTATTTATAAAAAAAAATTGTACACTTGTTTTGAAATTTTGAACACAAGTCTTTTATATTTTCAAAATTTATATGCAAGTCTTTTTTTAATTTGACTATACTAATGTTGGCTCACATCTTTTCGTATGGACATCGGATCGCGATGTGAACTACGTTGTTGGATCCGTAGACACTTTTCAGAGCGTCACCCGCGGGCCCCACGAGTGATGTTTCAAAAAAGTATCGTAAAATTTGCTAAAACTATTCTCACATGGGTAGTTCAACATTGTGAATCCAACGTCGTAAGTCACATACAATCCGAGATCCATATGAAAATATGCGAGCATGTTTTTATGTAAATCATGAAAATAAAAAATATCTATATACAAGAATGTCAAAAAACTTCAAAACTCATATAAATAAAATTTGCCAGTCTGATTGGCCAATTTTAGCAAAATTCGTAAGAAAATTCGCTAGTCCAATTAGCGGATTTCATCAAATTGGCCAGTCCAGTTGACAAATTTCAGTACAATTAAAATTCGTCAGTCAGATTGGCGAATTTTATCATAATAGAAATTTTTTCAAACTTCTCTCTCTGGAGCCGATTATCCCAAAATTTGTCCCTCTAGAAAAAGAATTGTTCCTTTGGGCTTTGGAAGGGGAGGTCCGAATTTTTTCGGATCGAGAACCAGCCGAGTGGACCTACATCCAGAATGTTTTACTTGTAAGTAAATTAGTTTGACTTTGGTTTCTCTGAGGAATTTGAGTGGGCCTACATTAGTCTGCATTGAGAATTTTGCATTTGTCAGTAAATTAGTAGAATCCAAGTGGGCATGCATTGGCAAACATACAAAAAATTTCACTTGTTAGTAACTTAGTTCGACTCTGGTTCCTTTGAGGAATTCGAGTGGACCTGCATTGAGAAATTTTCACTTGTTAGTAAATTAGTGGAATCCGAGTGGACCGGCATGAGCAGATGTTTTCCTGATGTCACAATTGGTTTTTATTTTTTTGGAACATGAGTACGTAGTCAAGTCTAATCTACGTCACAACATCAACGATAGTAGGTATCTATATATCAATTATAATATATACGTAATATTTTAATCAGTAAAATGATATATTTTGCTCACTCGCTACATAATATAGAAATACAAGAGAACACAACTATAATATCTAAATAGCTACAAGATGCACAATACTTATAATCCAAATTCGACTCAAATCTGCTAAGTAAATAATAAAAGTTTTGCAAGATTAGCTAATATCTATTATCTAACTATGAATCAATGGTTGGTCTCCAAAGGCAGTCCCTCTTCAACATAGGATAGTCCTTGTCTAAAGCTAAAAAATGGTTACTTGGTCAAAATTGGAGCAAAGCACATCAATAACTCTAAATCTACACAATATATATATATATATATATATATATATATATATATATATATATATATATATATATATATATATATATATAATATATATATATGAAAAGGAGATATCTAAGTGCATGTCGTGGCAAATAAAGAGAAATATAGTTATGACGGTAATTAACAATATGTAATATACTACGAAAAGACAAGAAATAGATGAGAGAACAATAATGTCAATATCACGTGTAAAGTATGTTTTAGAATATCAACGTTCGGCATATGGTTATGTTAGGAATCAAACAGCCAACACATGAGGTGTATTGGCTAAATAAACTATGTCAGACGGTCCCCCGATCGAATAACATGGGCTAGATTTATTTGTTGGGTACTACACGCCTACTACTTGTATTTTTCCGTCCAACTAACTCACAAGTAACATGATCACTATAATATTAACATTTGATCACTATAACATTAACATTGAACTTTGACAATAATTGAACATTGAATGAGAAATATTGGAGGATCATGTGCAATATCGATATCAAGTTTATCTCTTGTGCACAAATATCAATCATTATGAACCAAGAACTATGATATAAAACATGAGGAACTAATAGTGAAAAGATGACATATATATATATATATATATATATATATATATATATATATATATATATATATATATATGTGTGTGTGTGTGTGTGTGTGTGTGTGTGTGTGTGTGTGTGAGAGAGAGAGGAAGGATCCACATTTTCTTATTTTTTGCATCCCCAAGCATTTCTATATTAACAACCGCTGGATCTTGTTTAAGTCATCTAATCATAACCGTTGATTTGAACCATCCAAATCAATGATTAAGATTAGATGACTTAAAACAACATCCAAAGGTGGATAGGATGAGAATGTTTGGGGATGCAAAAAATAAAAAATGTGGATCCCTTATATATATATATATATATATATATATATATATATATATATATATATATATATATATATAGACACACACACACACATGTATCAAGGGAACTAAAGTTGTACTTGTCATAGAGGTGTTTTAATATATATAACATATTTTTTTTATGTAAAATTTATATTATATTATATTAGGAGAGGTGTTTTACCTACTTGTCATAGAGGTGCTTGAGTTAACTTATAAGCTACTTAAGCAGCTTATTTATTTCTTAGACTTTGTCCTGAACCTCCTCGCGACACCGCATACTTAATGTCTACCTTAGTCATCATATGCCTCATTATGTGCTTTCTTCTTTAATTTTCTTCTCTCCTTCTCTTTAGAAAAGAAGAGACACACCTTCTACATCTCAAACCCGAGAGCTTCTAGCCTACAAAAGGAGGCACACATCGTTTCAATACTTTCCAAACTGAAGACACACCCTCTTATTTTAGAAAATCAAGGCAAGTCCTCCACCTCTTCAAAAATTAATTTTGGAAGCTATGTTATCATTTTAGTTTTAATTGAAAATTATGTTGTATATAGGTGTGTCCTATCTTATAAAGATTATTCTATCCATGTTTATATGCATGTTTATTATGTATTCAATGGTAACACACAAGTATATTCAACGATGTGATTATAGGACACGAGTTGATATATACTTCAAATTGATTGTAGGACAAGAAAATAATTATTGTCGACATATGCGTTTGTATATACATTTTATTCTAGTAAAGTATTGCTATGTTTAAAATACTTTTTTTTACTTACTTATGTTTGTCTACGCAAGTTTATACTTAGAAGAAAATATTTTAAAAAGTATCGTATACATTAAGTTGTACCGGATTTATGTATTGGTAACGATTTACGTAACTAACCCTAGTACTACAGGAAACTATTTTTGAAATTTGTACTAGAAGACTATTATGCAAGTTTCAGTTCCTATACTCATGATTTATAGTGCTACACATAACTTAGAGATATCTAGAGTTATGTATCAGACTATTGGGAATTCAATATCCTGAAATCGAGAAATATCGATTTAGACCAAACTTGTATTTTATAGCTAAATCATTTGAGTTGGAATTATTTCATATCATGAAAAATCTATATTTGAGGCTTAGTATTAATATCTATGATTTTCTACTTGTATTGATAAGTACTAGATTTGTAACATAAACATAGGCGTGTATTTATACATAGGGGTTTCAATACCTGAATTAACGAAATGATCAATATCTTGCAAATATATTAACTTCATGAATATTTGTGAACATACTACTGATTCAATTATCAGCCACTAATTAGGTTCATTTTCAACCAAATATATTTCTAATACGTACTTTAGTAGTTGGGAGAAAGAGTATAACAAGGCAAAATAACATTGAAAATTGACCAATTATTACATACCTCCTGAGACAAGGCCTTGCGGGGAGGGTATGAGTGCAACGCCCCGTTCTGCTCAGTTCAACCAGAGGAATCAAAATACAACTACGTTTGAATTTGGCTATGCAACGGCTTGCTCGAAGTCCTGCTCGGTCGAGGCGACTCCTCATTCAGGTAGGTGGTTTTGATGAACTCTTGCCTCAACTTTGCTTTCACACTTAATAAATGGATGTTTTCAATTGCATTGAGTAGGTATGCTAATAAAAGAGACAACCCCACATAGCGAAATAATCCCGCTCTGAGTCAGATTGCATAGAACATGGAAGTATCGAACTGGATGCCTAGATTACACTTCACGTTGGAATTTCAAAGTTGGCACTCGGTCTGTCAACCTCACGTATTGAGTTAAATAGAGTTATGCCACTGGCTATCGACAGATGTCATAGCAGGCACTGTCTCACGGTTCTATGACTTGGTATAGCCATACGTTTCTACGGTCTCAAGGCTCGTCATATATAATATGACTTGAGCGGTAGTGTCGCACAAAACACAGTTAGTTTAAGGCACAGAATACGGTTGGTTCAATAGTTAGTAGGAAGTCTATGCAGTAGTCGTTCCTAGGTTTCATAAAGGCACTATGGAAAGTTTACGCGACCGTTTGTCGTCGAGGTGGTTCCTCGTTTGGGAGTCTCCAACATTGTACGAAAAAAACAGTAATACTAGAAAGAATAAAGACTGTGTAGGATGGTAACTTGAGTCAAGTCCTGCATGGTCATGGTCATGGACAATTCTTGATTTCTCTTGATTGATTTCATTTTTGATCAATTGATCAATTTTGTGGATCAATCTTTGTTCTTGATTGGTTGGTTTAATCGAATTATCAATCAATTGTTATAATCCGAATTAACTTGATGATCAGAGAGACTTCTGTTCTTTGATTCTAATTTCGATCAACTCGAATTGAAATTGAACTCTAAATCTACTACTCTGTTGTTCGAACGGCAGGTCTTCGACCATTTCTCCCTGAGTAGTTTTAATACTCTGTTATGTCCAATCGGACACGAGAGTGCAATATCATACTGGGTATGACTCTGTAATTTTCTTTTTATCAAATTAATTAAAAGTATCCAAAATAAACTCGTGTCTGTAATCGTGTCGGAGCATGGACATAGAAATTGAACTCTGTGATAGAGAAGAATTCTGGCATGATATAGAGTTGACAAGGATCACAGTATCTCGTGTCGCACTCATATAAGAATCTGGAGTTGTAGTATCGGATTAGACACATGTACCTGTTCTATTGAGCAGTTCTCGATTTGGAACACACAAGAGTGCGGGAATGTGTTGAATAGGTTTGGACCCAGTCTGGGCAAAAAGACTGTGGTTTGAACTATGTACCCTTGTTTTGGAGTCCATGAGGACTGATAGCGGGTTCATTAGGTCTAGGTTTGGGCCAGCAGTATGAACTAGGTATTTGGGTCATGGGGATTGGGCCAGGTTCAGTTGGGAGCAAGGATCAGATCTGTTCAGTTTGAGCTGGATTTAGGGTTGCTGGAATTTTTAGTTGAGCCCAGTGGGTAAATGTTAAATTGGACTGAATAAGTGGACCAGTTGTTGGGCTCATTTGTTTGGGCTAAGCCAATAAAATAAATAAAAAGAGTTTTCTTTGACTGTCAGTAAATTAGTTGTCATGGGTTAGTTAAGTGTTAATTAGGAATTGTTAGAAATTAGTATTTGTCTGAGCCTTGAACCAAGCAATGGGCCAAGCCTAATGGAACAATAATAGATAGAAAACAGGAATTTATTAATAAATAGATTTAGTAATAAAAGGAATAAAAATTTAGAATAGAGTAATAGATTTTAATAAAGTTTTAATAGAAATATTTTCTAAGAAATATTTGTGTCTTTTGACACAGATTTTTCAGGACTTAACTTCTAGGCATGTACATTGACCTGAACTCTTTACTTTGTTTTTCTGTTTGTTCTTGTTCTCATATTGGACACTAGATTGACACGATTGTATTATGTCTTATTGATTGTATTGCAAAAATGGAGAAATATTATCTAGTGTATGACCACACTCCCATTTAGCTAGGTTATGAATAGCATAATTATATACCTCACATACAATTAAGTTGCACCATTATTGATTGTAATTTCCAGCCGGTTGTATGCTAAATAATATTTTAAAACACACTTGCATTGATTGATTGTTCATTATTTCAGTTATTGTACTATTGTTCAGCATTACAGGTTTTTCTATATCATTACTTATTGTATTTCAGATTTACTTTGTATAGTATTTTTTGTCGGGGTTGTACTTTGCCCCTTTCCTGACTGGATACGTTGCATATGAGATTGACGATGACCTCTACCTAGCTTTTATGGCCTACTTGGAGGGGTGATAGTAGGTGATGGCACAGATGTGATACAGAGTTCGAAGATGACTTAGCTCAAGATCTGGAGCTAGTAGCTGATACTTAGGATACCTGATGTATAGATTTGCATTTCAATATTAATAAGGTGTTGTACATAATGATGTAGCTTGGATGATTATATCTATAATGGCTTGAGTGTTCGTCTTACTATTCCTCGAATTTGTCTCCGAATATCCATTGAAAAGGTGTACACCAAAGCATAGTGATATGTGTGATGATGTGGTGATTGTGATATGGGCACATATTTTACTAGCTGTGATGAGTGATCGATATTGTTCATTTGGTGATATATGAGATTTATCAACTGACTACCGCTGGTATCAACAGCATAGACTGGGAGTGTCTAACTCATATCCAGTTATCTGGGAGCAGGTCGTGACAACTACCGTCAATAATGAATCAAAAGTCTGGTAGTTATGCCAATCTACCAGCTAGATGGTCTTTAGATTAAGTCCCTATTGGAACCTCATGGCTCTCTCTGGCTCCATAGCCACCATCATTGAAGAAAATGTGCTCAGCCTATCGAACTACGATGCATATCTATCGGCGGTCCTGCCTACCTTCTTGCTGATGAATCTATGATGTAACTCATATTGAGCCACTACACCAAAATACTTGGCCCTGAACCATGTGCTAAAGTTGTCCCATGGGATAGGATGCCTCAAGCTACTCTTTACATATGCCTGCTAATCTCAGGCAAGATCCTGAAGCTGCAGCTTCACCTGATTTATTTGCTCCTCAATTGGTACCTCGTCCGCCGCCAAGATATACTCGACATCATGAAGCCATGCATCTGTCGTGATAGCATCCTCCGTGCCATCAAAGTAATGGGGGAATCTAACCTACATCCAAGAATCTGATCTTCCGCCCCTCTCTCAGGCTATCTATAATCCCTGGTTCAACATAATATTATGCTCTTAAATGTAATGTCCTGTACCATACGGTGCATTATGCTGAATCGATGACGCAAAGAGTTGCATTGACCCGAATAATGCATCGAGTCGAATCGATGCAAGTGTTACGTTGGCCGAAAAAGAAATCTTTGAGTCAGTTTGAAGACCCAATAAATCGAATCGATGCAAAGCAAAAGTTTGGTTTGAACAAGTATTGATTTTAGTTGATTTCGTATGCAGGCTAAGCTTTTACGTTGAATTATAAGAGGTCAACATTTTGTCATATTTGCAACAGTGTCCGCAAAACCAAAACATCGTCTCGTAATAAACTGAGGCATGGGAACGGTAGGCCGAATCAGTCGAGTAGTTCATGGATTGGCTAGTCAGAAGAGTTGACCGCGCAACAAAGTTATGAAATCGAGTTGCATCAGATGGGCAAAACGATAAGGCGTATCGGCTTAAGTTGGGCGGGTTCGGACCCTTCTCCCCTATTCCTTCATACCAAATAAATAAATAATATCATGCTATATTTCTAGTGATTTCTATGTACGAGGCTCGACTGAGTCGAAGTCATAGTGTGTGTCGAACACTAAGAATAGAACAATGGATACTTGAGGCGACGTACATCAAGTACACGAGTCGTAGTAGGATTATGATGGTTAAACATTGAAATGCAACACCGAGACGTGCATCAAGTGCATGATTTAGAGAATCATTGAACATTAGGCCTAGAACATTGAAAGGAAATATCGAGACATACTTATGTGCACGGGGCTCATGAAATACGGCTTGTATGTGAAGAGGGCAGTTGGGGCGCAACACCATCAAAATGTCATAAAATATTGAAAGATATACTTCGTGCTTCGAAGTATGCATTTGTGGCACAATTGCCACGGAACTGTCTATCGCGAAAGGGCTTAGAGTGTATTCGTATGACTTGTGTATCAGATGGCATTTCAGGGCCTTCAGACGACATATTGGGATCTCGTGCATCAATACGGATGTGTTGGGGCATAATGCCGATGGAACATAAAATAAAATTGGTTGAGACGAATTATATATTGAGAACTTAAGATTGGTTGGAAATGAGAAAGCTTCTCAACTGTTGCGCGAATTGCATGGTCAATGGAATTGGATACCTGTCTACGGGTTTTGGTATCCCTCGAACGAGTTACGACCGGGGCACCGTGGCCATTCATCCTAGGAGGGAATTGAGTCGGGGTATTGCGGACACCAGTGAGGCTTGCTACTCGACTGGATCGGGCGCACCGTAATACAGACAGTACGGACCTTCAGGTGGCTTCCTACTGCCCGCGGGACGATCGTACTTCTGGGTGATATGTATAGTCCATTATGGCTTGGAATACCAGTGGCCTTCGTATAGATAAGGGCGCACGTAGTCGAATGTCGAATGTGAGATGACAGGTGTATCACCTCGTTTCGGTATGCGAAGGTGGACGTATTCATATAGATGAGATCGGAGGACTAAATGGAATCAAGTGTAGGAACACGGATCCTGGTACCTTGATTAATGAGATAATTCGTCTTTGGTATAATGTGAATGGTTAGTAGCGATCACCTAGCATCAGGGCAAGGATGAGCGAAAACGACGCAACTGGATAAGTTCTTCTCATTACGTTAATGTTGTCAGATTGTTGGCTTGGACCTTAGACGATCCGAAGATGTGCACAATCACTATGTTTATGCATATTTTATGGCTAACAATGTCTGATGCAGGGACACGTTACTTGACACATTTATTGTCTTCCATATTATTAAGAATCGAATACTTGTTTTACTGCTTCCATTACCCTGAAATTGATCCTATGGCTAAATAGAAAGATCACCAAATAATCTGTACGCTTCACTAAATTACTTAGTGTTGGCTTAGGCGAGTGGTTCTTGATCGGTACACGAGAGGATAAGTACTGATCCCCCACCAGATTGCTTGCAGGTTCAGGATATGTTCGACTCATGGCGGGGGTTGGCTTGGATGCACCGATGCACGGAGTCCTTATTGTTTTGAGGCGGGCTACCTCATTAGCATTCAAACTTACAACATGGAGATGTTCGGCCGAAGACTACTTGTTGGCTATAAAGAGGCATAATATATGGAACAATGTAATCCTTTGTGAGCTAGAAAGATCATGAGTGTTGTAAGCCAAATTGGCATTGTTTATGAGTTGGGCCTTTTAGTGCCTTTTTAACGTTAGTTCATTTATCAATAAAGCGATTCTTATTATATATTCTATTTTTTTCTACTGCAAATATTATCAATTTGAGATAAATACTATATGAACCTGTCATCTTGCCTTGCACGAGTGCAACTCCAGGATCATACGACATCACACCCCAGCGAGGACGAAGGATTTCCCGAAACCAGGGCGTGACAAGTTGGTATCAGAACGGTTCTATCATTTGGAACATGAATGAATCTCTTGAACACTGAGTTGTTTCCTCTATCGAAATCAATTGACTCTAAGTTGCTTCCAAAATTGCATGACTCATGAATTTGCTCGACGCTATACTGGATGTTCCATACAATAAGTTTGTATTATGTTGCGTACAAATGCGACAAGTAAGTCGTGACTATTATGCTATCTCTGAGTGACATCGGAGAATGTTGGTTACACGAAGTACAACGAGTTACGAGTCGTTGGTTGCACGAGGTGCAATGAGTTATGAGACGTTGGTTGCATAAAGTGCAACGAATAAGGGGATGTTGGTTGCGCAAAATGCAATGAGCTACGCACTGTTGGTTGCACAGAGTGCAGCAAGTCGTGAGTTATTCGTTGCATCGGTGCAATAAGTCAGTAAATATTACGTTGCATATGATTATGAGAATGAATCTTCAATGTGTTGAATAAATCGAGCAATGGTTTCGAGCATGAGAAGTGAATTGTTGAACGTGATGCAACGATGGAATCGATATATCGTAAGGCGATAGGAACAAATTGGCTCGGTTGCATGGCAAACTCGAGGGAGTGAACATTGACGTTGTCCAAAATTCTGAGTCGAACCTTGAGTTAGCGAATGTTGTGTTGTGATCGATATGATCACCGAGGCACGGTTAGCTCAGAATGAATGTCGAACTTGAGTGAACATATTGCACATTGGCCAAGTTGTTGTACCCAACTCGAGTAAGCGAATGCTAGATCGGGGACCAAAAAGGAACGCTACGGGATAGTTAATTTCAAATAGATGTCGGACCCATCCAGAGTATAACGTCCTGTAGTGACTCGAATCTGAGTGGGATATGCTATACCAGTTAAGCGTTCAATGCATCGAAATATTTGTATTAATAATGATAGGCTCGATTTATGAGTGGTATATACAATACCACTTAGAGACAGCTATGTCGGACCGTTTGATAATTTGCAATAGATTTCATCGAAACGAAGGTATGTATCGTGATAAGTTTGTCTGCGACAAACGGGGTAGTGCCGAGACTCGAGTAGGAACATTATGATAGAAATTGATGTAAACATGCTTCGATGGAATTGGTTAGAATAAGCAGGCACAAACTCACTGTAGGATTGAATTGTAAAGCATAATACTCTAGAGGGGTGGTGAATAGAGTAGGTAGCAGAATTTAGCTAATTAAAAAGTTAGCAACAAGATCACAGAGAATATATATATCACAAGTAAAAAAATGTAAAGGCAGAGATCAGAAAGCAAACACAAAGACGGCGATGTATACTGGTTTTCCTCTTGTGAGGACTATACCAGTCGGAAGAACTCTAGCTTTCAGTTGAATCCACTATTCGAAAATACCGTAAGTTTTCATACGAAGTCCTTACAACTTCTACAACACGAGCTTTGATACGAAGTAATCGACCAACTTCAATTGTGAAGTGTCTTTCTTCAATCAAGCCTCTGATTACAATCACTCTGAAGCTTCTAGACTGTACCGCACTGGTAAGTCGACTAAAGGATTATAGCTGGCTTAGGATTTGAAAATGAAAGCTTTATAGCACTTTAGAAGACGTTTAAGCTTAGAGAGAAGAGATAAGAAAATGAATGAGTGAGTTGAAATGATTGAAATCTTTCTCTATTTCTAGCTTTTCCAAAGTCAGAACTCTGACAGAATTCGGGCAAAATTCGGGCGTAACTCTCTGAGAGAATCTCGACAAATAGCTGTTGCATCCGTAACTCTAGGAAGACCAAGTTCAAAATCCAATGTACACTAGTCGAATTTGGGCCGAATTCTGGCCACAAGTAAATAAATATAAAGGTAGAGATCAGAAAGAAAACGCAAAGATGGCGATGTACGCTGGTTTTCCTCTTATGAGGACTATTTCAGTCGGAAGAACTCTAGCTTCCAGTTGAATCCATTATTGGAAAATACTGCAAATTTTTATACGAAGTCCTTGAAACTTCTACAACATGAGCTTTGGTATGAAGTACTCGACCAACTTCAACTGTGAAGTATCTTTCTTCAATAAAGCCTCTGATTACAATCACTCTGAAGCTTCTAGATCGGACCGCACTGGCAAATCGACTAGAGGATTGTAACTGGCTTGGAATTTGAAAATGAAAGCTTTAGAGCACTTTGAAAGACGTTTAAGCTTAAAGAGAAGAGATAAGAAAGTGAATGAGTGAGTTGAAATGATTAAAATCCTTCTATATTTCTAGGTTTTCCAAAGTCAAAACTCTGACAGAATTCGGACAAAATTCGGGCATAACTCTCTGAGAGAATCTCGGCAAATAGTCGTTGCATCCGTAACTACAGGAAGACCAAGTTCAAAATCCAACGTTCACTAGGCGAATTCTGGCCGAATTCTTCTAGGGTTATTTTTGAATTTTTGTTCATTTTAAAAAGAAGATTTTAGTTTTGGTTTTCTGAAAAGTTTAAGCAGTTAGGAGCTTTTGTAAAATAGGCTATTTTTCACAACATAGGATATTTTTGAAAATATATTTTGGGTAGCCTATTTGCCAGTACGACTCGGTGTACAAAGTATTCCTAAATAAATATGAAAATTATATTTCATACAGACTCATACGACAAAAATTGGCTTCGGTCTTGAACAGATAGGTAGCAGTTCTTTAGCATTTGTCCAAGTTGTCCAAATAGTCCAAGTAGCCCTTATATCGAGACAAAGTTTGATCAATTATTAAAATCAGGTTCGACAATGACCAATGGGCCAATAATCTTCCATATTTTGATAATTGACAAACCTTGACTGATATAACATCTCGATCGTTTGAGATTTGAAAAGAATCAAAATATTGTACTGTGTCCTAAAAAAATTCATGTATCCTGCAAAAGATGTTAGAACCTATTTCTCTCCGGTTGTCACTTAGCAAAATAATTGAAGTAGAGAAGCTCCCCCGCAATTCATGCACATAAAATAAACGTTGAAGAAATATAAAAAAAATATAGGGAAGAACATGTATTTCACAGACAGTTTATATGTTGAAGCATAAAAAGAATATAATGCTATAACATGAAATAAGGAATAACGCTAAGCTGAAAATCGAAACATGCTAAGAAAAGCATATAGATGTTCAGTACATCAACTCAGCAAATACAGTCTCAGTGCAAATAAAAATATAAAGTACTAAATGATATCTTGGAATGTCGGAGCGTTTTCAAGTAAACATAGACAAAAGTAAAAGTCTCACTAAATAACATCTAGACAAAATACAACACATCTAGATCACATATCCTTAGAGTCATCATCAGCAGCAGCACCGGTAGTGCCACAATGTCCGGATGGACCAGCTCCAGAAGTGACAGCTCCAGAAGGGTGTGGAGTAACACCAGAACCACGATACCAATTATACGCGTTACCGGGCTGAAAGAAAGAACGTACCGCCTTATCCTCATAGAGGTATCCTGAAACAGCTGGATCTCTGGAAAGAGAACTGACAGAATGTCCAGTATGAACGAATCGGAGGTCGGCAAAAGAATTGGCGAGAGCCTGAAATCGACTGGCACCACGGAACTCACGTTCCCTAGATATGTCAGTAATAAACGCTCATAAATCCGATAGATGCTGATGGAAACCCTCAAATGACATAGGGTAATCATGAAGAGGTAGAGCAGGAGCAGTAGGAGGAGCAGGAGGGGCGGTTGCGCTGCGACGTGACAACTGAAGATACTTGGGCTCAGACTCAAGAGCATAAGTGGATAACTCAATATCGAAATACTGGAAAATGAGGGGGATAATCATCGCATAAGCAAGGTTGCGATTCCTTCTGCGACATCGATCCATCATCTGAATAATAGTTTTGGGGATAGAAAATTTAATACCCTTAAGAATATGATAAATGGCAGATAGTTCAAGGGTGCTAACATCATATTTTGAGGTGGATTTGGGTAAGATAGTGGAGTAGATGATGAAGTACAACTCCTAGTTCAATAAGTTCAAATTAGCAGCCTTTAACTTACCAGAACGAACGCGGGCAGGAAAACAGAGTTCGTTTTTAAAACTACTTAGAGTCGTGTCTGCGAAAAAAATCAAATTCAGTGATATCATCAAGCGGGACGCCTTCGTTAGGGATACCAAGGATTTTCGCTAAAAGGACATCATTGAACTCGATACTAATCCCACCGATATGAGTCCTAACAGCAAAAGTGTCCAATGTGAAGTTGCAATAAAAAAGTTCTAATAGCATTAGTGGCGATAAGGAATTGTTTGGTGACAAAATAATGTAACCCTAATGCTTCAAAGAATGGACGGTGGTTAGAAAATATAGTCCATTTAATCGGGAATCCGGTGCATATGTTACGCATCGAGAAATCCGCGTACCATTGTAAGGATTGATCATGAGTTTCAAGGTAAAACTCATTATATGCGCCGTCGGCCGATTGGACCGGAAAAAAGTGTGAATCCACGTGAGGTTTTGAAGACGAACCTTCTTCACTACCCATGGTCTTCTTCCTCTTGGATGGATTGAAACACAAAGGCGTTGTGTCCAAAAAGATGAAATACTAAAAACTTGAAAGAGAGGGAAGGAGATGGTTATACCTTCCAACATTAGAGTATGTGGTAGAGGATGAGAATCTCTGCACGAATCCAAAGTTTGGATAGAAATCTCTAAGTAGATTGGAAGGATGGACTTGGAGAAGTTCTAGGGTTTGAAGGGGGGCTCGGGCGGCTGCTGCTGTGTTTGAGGAGTTTTGGAGAAGATGAGAATAAGGGGCCCCTCGGTTCTGACTTAAAACATATACCACCAATCGAACTCTGGCCGAACACTGGCCGAATTCGGGCCGAGTTTGCCAGGGGTTCTGGTGAGGTAATTTTTCAAGCAAAAATTTGCAGGCTACTTTCTTTTCATCAACATTTTAATTATTTAATTCCAAGTTTAGTTTTTTTAAATTTTAATTAATATTATTCTATAAATTAAATTTCGTAACACAACGACTGTTTCAGATTAACTGTAGGGGTACTGTCCCAGCTAACGAGAACCGGTGAACAATTAAATACCGCTTCGCTTCGACTGTAGTCGTGGTGACATACAGACCCTTTGTAGGCTTTTCTCAAAAATACTTTTTGAGTAGTAAAAAAATAATCGATAAAACAAAATTAATTATTA
Source organism: Iris pallida (assembly GCA_029216955.1). NCBI lineage: Eukaryota > Viridiplantae > Streptophyta > Magnoliopsida > Asparagales > Iridaceae > Iris > Iris pallida. Next base: position 46,649 of record JANAVB010031218.1, read on the forward strand.
TTATTGATATATAAAATTCCTAATTCTCGACGTAAATAATTGAAATGATCTTCCACTAATGGTTTTGTAAAGATATCAGCTAGTTGATTCTCAGTGTCTACATGTACAAGGTTTATATTTCCATTTCGTTGATGATCTCTAAGAAAATGATGTCGAATCTCAATATGCTTAGGGCGAGAGTGACATACACGATTCTTAGTCAAATTAATAGAACTAGTGTTATCACAGAAAATGGGTATGTGTGTGTAAAGTAAACCAAAGTCTTCAAGGGTTTGCTTCATCCACAAAATTTGTATACAAAAACGTCCTGCGATGATATACTCAGCCTCAATTTTCGATAATGCGGCAGAATTTTATTTCTTGCTAAACCAAGAGACTAGAGCCTTGCCTAGGAGATGACATGTTTCACTGGTACTTTTTCTGTCCACTTTGCATCCAGCAAAATCAACATCCGAGTAACCGGTTAGGTCAAAGAAGGTTGTTTTGGGATACCATAAGCCGACAGAAGAAGTGCCTTTAAGGTATCGGAAGATACGCTTAACCGCGCACAAATGTGATTCCTTAGGGTTAGCTTGAAAACATGCACACAAGCAAACGCTAAACATTATATCTGGATGACTAGCAGTTAAATAAAGTAAACTACCAATCATACCTCGATACTTACGTATGTTGACCGGTTTGCCTTGTTCATCAATATCAAGCTTGGTTGAAGTTGCCATCGGAGTGCCAAGTGGTTTGACTGTTTCCAGATTGAACTTCTTCAATAAATCTTTTGTGTACTTGGCTTGATTAATAAACGTCCCATTATTGATTTTTTTGATTTGCAGTCCGAGGAAGAATTTCAGTTCTCCCATCATGCTCATCTCAAACTCATTCTGCATACACTTTGAAAATTTTTGACAAAGAGATTCATCAGTAGATCCAAAGATAATATCATTTACATAAATTTGAACTAAAAGAAGATTTCCATTAAAAGACTTTATAAAAAGTGTAGTATCAACCTTGTCTTTTGTAAAACCGCTTCAAGTATAAAAGAGCTTAGACGATCATACCAAGCACGAGTGGCTTGTTTCAAACTGTACAAGTCTTTCTTCAACTTGAAAACATAATCATGGTTTTTGAAATCAGTAGAACCTGGAGGTTGAACTACATAAACATCTTCTTTTATAAAACTGTTCAAAAATGCACTCTTCACATCAATTTGAAATAATTTAAAGTTATAAAAACGTGCAAATGCACATAACATGCGAATGGATTCTAATCTCGCAACTGGGGCATAGGTTTTATCGTAGTCGATACTTTTCTCTTGATTGTATCTTTGAGCTACGAGTCGAGCCTTATTACGAGTCACTAAACCATTATCATTCAGTTTATTTAGGAATACCCATAGGGTGCCAATGACCGGATGATCAATGGACTTGGAAACAAGTTTCCAAACTTGATTCCATTCAAATTGGTTCAATTTCTCTTGCATAACATCTAACCAAAAAGTATCGCTACATGTTTTTTCAATAGTTTTGGTTTCAACCTGTGAAATAAATACAATAAAGGAAACTATATCTTTACTGGAGAAACGAGTACTTACACCCCTGGTAATCTCACATATTACCAAGTCCTTAGGATGGTCTGCCAAAAACTTCATTCTTTTTGGCAAACTCTCAAGGTAGCTGGGTCCGGCTTCTGGTTCTGTACGTGATCTGCCTGGAGGATCAGCTGGTGTTGTGCTTTTAGGTTTTACAGGTGCTGTATTTGTTGTACTATTGTCTTTATCATCATTATTGATTGAATGTTGATTTAGTTCGTCAAATGTAATATTTATCGATTCTTCGATGATCATGGTTCTCTTGTTGAAGACTCGGTACTCTTTTCTCTTTGTCGCATAACCTAAAAAGATACCTTCATCGGCTTTTTCGTCAAACATTCCCAGATTGTCTTTAGTATTAAGATTAAAGCATTTACAACCAAATATTTTAAAATAAGAAACAGTAGGTGTTCTATCAAAATATAGCTCATATGGAGTCTTCTTCGATATAGGTCGAATTAGAACCCTATTGAGAACATAGCAAGCTGTATTGACTGTAGAAGCATAAAAAATCTCAGCATAATACAAGGCACAGAGGCGCAGGCGGTCAAGCACGCTAACACCAAAGACAATAGTCACGAACAGATGAAAAGCTCAGAAGTCCTTTTTTTATTAATCATGGTTACACGAGTCTGCTACAGACTCGTCATGATTACATAAAAGACTGCATAAAGACATAATTACAAGGATCTCTTGCAAAAGACTTTGTGATTACATGTATCGAATTGAAAACTCCTACGGATCTACGCCGGGGTAACTATTCACAGTGTGATCGTCATGGAGAGAGGCACCGTGGATAGAAGATATGAATACAATCTCCATCAAAGTATCCACCACAGCTTCTCCCTCCAGACGTGCAGCACTTCCGGAAGCAACTATTGGCCCGCCGAAAGCTCAGGCCACGACACAGCAGGAAGTCCCTTTTTCAAAAGGGCATCAGCTTCTGAGGCTCTTCTAGCTTAACAAAAGAAAACTGCCGCCAATGAGCAGGGCAGAGCACAACCTGTGGCTCTTCGGGTTGGCCACCACCCATAAGCTAGGTCGTCAGGACCTTCAAGACCTCCAAGGCGCCACCCAGGTTCGAACTCTTCATGAGAAGCGTTCCAGCATGTTCCGAAGCTCATCAACAATTCTTCTACGAAGGCATAGCCCCTTTGAACGAAGGATTCCTCAGCCAAAATTTGACTTAGGCAAGGCCAACCGCTGCTCAAAGCTAAGTCTGGATCCAACATGGTGTTGAAGGATAAGAAAAAAAGAAAAAAAAGACGTGACTCTTCAGAAGAAACTCTTCCTTTATATAGGGCGGGAGTGGTCCAAAACGCAGGCCACATAGCCGACGGTCAAAGTTCCCACATTAATGGGATAAACCTAGGACTCAGCACGATGAACCTCATTAAATATAGTTTATTCGATTGTCGTAGACTATCTTAGGACCCCTTGAAATTCTCTAAGTAATGGTGACAATTAAGAGGGAGTCGTTTATTAAGGAGCGGTCGTTCATTGCTCTTTAAAAGAAGACTTCAAAGCCAATGCCTTCAATCCAGAGGCACATCTACATTCTTGTGCTAACCTCAGGCGCAGACTGGTGATATTTTTACACCACCTCAACTCTAACGGCACAACACTCTGCTCCGACCCAGAAGCTCAACTACCTTTTGTCAAAGACTTGGGAGATACCATTGTATCCAATACAAGTCCGTCTGCCACTCAAAAAGCATAGTAACCTCGTCAACCTGAAGCACAAGCCTACTCGTCGTCCTAAAGCACAGTGACTTTGTCGTTCGAAACACAGTCTTCTCGTCACTCATACGCACAGAGCCTCCGTCGTCTTCGAAGCATAGTCCACTCGTTGCCTGAAAGCATAGAGGCTCTGTTGTCTCCAGAAGAACGGTCTACTCGTCGCCCTAGAAGTGCAGCAGTATTTAGACCTCCTCAGAGGTACAGGAAGCATGGTTCCATCCAGTCAATTTGTTTAAACCGACTCTCTCAAAGATAAGACTGGGGTTAATCATGATTGATATCTTATCAAATTGATTTAAATCTTAGACGATGATCAACCAGAATCCAAATCTGAGATAAAATTCCAAGATTTACTCGGCTGCATCCGAACAAGCAAATCGGTACACGCCACGTGTCTCCTTCTTCGGTTATTTTGATAACCACCAGAGATCTCGATTGAGGGAAATCTCAATGCCCGTCACATGTCAGTGTCGCAGAAGCCTGCACCGTGCAATTACGGCAGATTTCTTCATATCTCAAAACCCTAATGCACATCGCATATGTGCTCTCTTCCCTTATAAATATTAAATCTCCAGCTCCAAGCATCCTCTTGATCGGCAACCCTAGAGTTCCGTCAAAGGCATCAGAAAGTCAGAGCAAGTTCAATCCGTCGTCAGATCGTCAACGGAGTAAAGGAGCCGCTACAGTGTTCGATCTCCACAGTCACACCTTTCCAGAAACTCTTTCCCTTGTGCTTAGAATATCTTGTTTAGGACTTCCTTCTCTGTACATAGGACTTTTTACGTTCAATAAACAAAAGTAAGTTCAACCTTTTGTGATGTCAAAAAAATGGCGACTCTGCTGGGGAGTACCTTCTCCTCCAACGAGAAGGCGGTAATGCAATATGACGACGACTTGCTGGGATCTTCCCAGAAGATGCTGGTTGTACACTTCGAACAACAAGCTTTTGAAGATCTCCTTTATGATAAGAAGTCAAATCTTTCGAAACGGTTGTAAAACCAAAGAAGACTCGACGTATCTGGCGGCCTAAGTCGGCTGCGATGAGTAGCACGACCGAGGGAACTGCGATCCAGAACCCCCTTAACGTCGAAGCCCTGAAGAAGATTTTGGCTGCTACTTCCATATCTACTCGCTTAATTGCCACCCTGGAAAAGTATGGCGAGGAAGATGGTATCTCTATGACAGGCCTGCCGAAGGAAGCGCATACCGGTTCAACCCCTCACGATAGGAGCATTGCCGGCAAGAAGACCCGTCTTCGACAGAATCGCCTTCCCATCAATCGAGCCTTCATTGGATTCTGAATACTATGCACCCACTGGGGGTAGTAGGAAGTAAATCCAAGGCAGTATATGCCTCGTGCAATAAATATACCACGCCTATGATTGACCAAAGGCCCGCGTTGACAGTTACACGTATTGCCGATGGGAAGCTATACAAGACTGGTCCCCGTGTTCCGATGCCTCAACCAGTTGAACCCCTCTGTCGCTTGAGAACTTCTGTGCATGAGGTAAGCCAGAAGGTACATCCCGTAGAGCGAGACTTGTGTGAGCAGTATTCCTGCAAGCATGATAGGAGTCTGCTTTGCGAGACCCTTTCAAATCGTACCCACGTGTAGCTTTCCTGTACATAAAATAGGGGTACCACGATGGAAGACCTGGTGCTGTCCCAAGCAGAAGAACAATTGATGGTACAAGACATGCCTAAATTAAGGCATCTTTGTACCTAGATTACCATCAACTACTGTTGTCAACAGGCGGTTGTACTACTACCGAGGAGGTGCTCCGTCTTTCAATGACTTCAACCTACATCGACTGCACGTCAGAGACTCAACAGGGGGTCGACGAGCAAGAGAGAAGATAAACTTCGTGTCACCATGTGCAACACGATGCAGGGTTCTAAAACTCTCAAGAAGTCATCCAAGAATTCTCCCGTATCGGCCACCAAGCCCAAGATACGGCCCGAGAGTAGCAAGATAAAGGTACCCAGCATGGGTGTGTTCCATGACACACGTTCCAAATCTCCGTTGGGTGCCACGTCAGCTGTTCGGGGAAGCCAATCTCCCACTATGCAGTCGAAAATCCTAGATCGGGAAAAAAGTTTTGAGTTAAGGTTGGATCTCTAACTGCAGTCGAAAAGTACATCGGTGTTATAGTGAGGGTTATCGCTAGTCCATTTTGACCTGAAAGTTGTATCATAAAAATATAGCACAAGAAGATGTGTTTGAGTGGGACATGATATGTCGACTTGAAGGTGAACTCGTCTAGGTCTTGCATATGAATTTTGTTGAAAGGTAGCAACTAGTATTACACTCCAAATATCAACGTCACTGTAAGGAACACCAAAAGATCTAAAAAGAATGTGAGAGTTCACGAGTCACTAATTTATCATCCTAATGAGAACCAATTTACCTCAATCAATCAGTGATCCAATAATTTCTAAAAGTAAGAATAGCTTACAATCTATTCACTCTAGAGACTAGGACATGATTTTAGGAATAATGAGGTTAGGAATATTTGAGTCGCGACATCGTACCTTGACCTTTGGTAATAATAAGTCACGATATGATCGATAACGTGATATGGTAGTTATGAATCAGTTTTGAGGATCGTACCCCGATTTCTAATAAATGGAAATGATTGCGTACAACGATACATGAGTCGATAGAATAGAAGGATCTACTCTTTTATAGTATACGAGAGCTTATCGATGGGGTAACGAACTTTAAGGCACGTCATATGAAAGATCTCTAACGGCTAAGTCATGAATTTCTATTTGTGTAAAGCTTGCCAGACTACGATCGTAAGGTTTCTAATGGTGTCGAATGTAGTGCTCATGCATTGATGTTAATAACTAGTAAATCATCATACGACAGGGTATTATGCTATGGTATTGCTAAGCTAGTGATTGTGATGTTCCAATGCTAAGTCAGGTCTTAATAACAAAATCTGCATAACTAGAATAATACCTGCTGGACTCAAATCTCGGGATGGACGTCTACCATAGTCATGGTAAATGCTTGTACTTACTTTTTCTCTATTCCTCTTATGTCTAAACTGTGGGCTTGGTCGAGTAAAGGTTGTATTAAGGCATAGGGATTGCTAGTTAAGGCAAGATTCAAGAAAAATATTTAGAGACTCACAATAATTGGTTTATAGGGATGGATAGTCTCCTGGGTTGGGGTCTTGAGCGGGGGAACGGTCCAAAACATTCTCAATTCCAAATGACTAGAAGGTCACAATAGTAGGTTTAGGGTCGAGGGGAGGACGAATAACTCAAGCAAAATTGTAGTCATATGGCTTGGTCGATGGTTGCTATACTTGTGTATATATAGCCTTTCATGGCCAGAGGTGGTATGGTGAACCATAGGAAACATTATGTACCTATCTTCTCTCAAACACGAGTATTTATTTTCCACAATAAGTAACGACGAAAAACAATAAGGAGTTCAAGGGAGAGTGCTTAGAATGTGGGACAGTGGGGTTCTCTGCGGTCGTAGTGTTTTCCTTTGTTGGATTTGGGGACAGTGGGGTTCTCTGCGGTCGAAAGAAAGGCCGCATGAGAGCTTTGATCACCGTCTGGGGCCGTAGAAGGAGCTTCTGTGAGAACCGGGCGAAGGGCAATAGTTTTGCGCTTCGACGTCCTACGGGTTCTCTTTAGGTTGGCTCGCTTCTGTGATGGACTGGCGCTCCCTTCAGAGAGCATTTCTTCGAATACTTGTTGGTCAAAATGAACTACGAGCATTTGCTACGTAGAGCCGAGCTTGGACGCATCGGATTACGTCACCAAGTTCTCAACAGAGGAGAAGGAAGTCCCCAGCAGAGTCGCCATCGTGTTTGACATTAAATATCAAGAACAAAAATTACAGAGGAATTGAACTTGATTGCAAACTCGCTTGTACAAAAGAAAGTCTAGAAAGAAACCCTAGGAAATAATCTAAGTACAATTATTTAGTTTTTAATTTTTGGGGTGATGATGGAGGCTCGAAAAAGTGTAGCAACTCTGCCTTACTCCTTGGACTATCGGACACAGTCTTAGCTCTCGAAAAAATTTGCCAGCCTTTGATTGCCAACCTTTAACATGGGGGTGTGCTAGTACCCTGCTATTTATAGTGATTTCTGTAATAGCATATTTTGGGCCGCATAAAAGGCCACGTGGCCACGTATCTGTATAGCACACAAAGACTCAATCTTGGGCTGCCAGCTGGTGGGGGTTGTTGAGATTTTGTTGTAGCGAATCTGGGTAGTTGAGACTTGGTCAAATTGCCATGTGTCCCCTTCGCAAAGTTGAGTATGACTCATTTTGGCCGTATAGTGGCCTTAGGGCACTTGCTTCTGCGGCTCGGCTCCGCTTGGCCGCATAAGATCTTTGAGAACCTTGCTTCTGCGGTGTCAGGACCCGCACCAACTTTTTGGATATGAGACGTGTCCAAGCCAGCCTACGCCGCAGAGTCGGCGGTAGAACGCTGTCACGGCCAATATGCTCAAAATCACAAAATAACGATTTTATTGCTCATTCACATTTCTAAGATTTATTACAACAGTTACAACATTTATATTTAAAGAAAAAAATATAAAGTTCTTACAATATAGAAAAGCTAGTTCCACTGTCTAGGTCGACCTCAACATACCCATGCCCTTCCAGTGCTAAGAGTGATCACAGCTAAACCTGAAAAATATTGGTTTCCAGTCAGGAATGGAACAAGCACACAAACCGACGGTAATACGAAAACACAACAGAATTAACAAGACATGAAAATAACATATGAGATATGGAAACTAGAAAGTAACTGATGACATGGCAGGTGGAGAAGAAGACAAGGAAAACAAATAAAATACAACTACCTATGTGATGTGAAATATCCGTTTCGACATGTGAACGGCTAGGGGGTAAATCCGTGCACGTGTTGTGTGCAGCTGTTATTATTCAAGAATAGACTCATGGGATAGTTCTGGTAGTCCACATGTCTACTAAGATATTTCTCCTCCCGACTACTACGTGTGACGAGCGTGTCAACAAGCAGCAAGACATATGTATAAACATGAAATGTAGAGACTACTATGAATCGAAAAGCAATCAAAAAGTGTACTTGCCCGAGGTTCTTAGCTGGTGAAACCAATAATACTATACCACTCAATGAGCCACAATCAGTCAACACATGCAGAAGTCTCTAGATGCTGAAATAAACAGTACCAACACTTTCAGAATAGTAATATTAGTTATAATTGCCTATTCTTAAGTCCAATTCTGGACACAAGGGCAAAACGGTAATTTCGAATCAAAACGGTGTCCGTCGTTGGACGCGCTTTGCACCGAAAAGCGTGCCAGAGTCTATGGTCTCTAAAGTCGTCAAACTATATGCCAATAGGTTCGGTTTTCTGATACGAACCCAACCGTATTTCCAAAGTCGGATTCCGGCGGGCCGTACACAAAATCACCCGTTGAGTCGGACCGTGGGACCCGCAAAACGGCGATCCAATCAACTGCCTCAGAATGAGACCAAACTTGGTATACAGGACCAGAAAAATGTTATGGTCCTATTGGTGCAAGTTTTGTCTCGATCTGACGAACGTGCACAAAGTAATTGAAAAATTTGCACAGAGGCCGATACGGTGAATTTCGACGGATATACATCAAATTCATCGCGCACACGCGACCAATTTGAATTCCGTCAAAGCCCACACGTCCACAAAGCCGTTATGCACCTTTCGATGCTTTTGGTTTGTGACCAAGTCACCCAAATTGGCAGGACGCACGTGGTATCGGATAATTTATTGTTTTTAAAACAGGTTTTTCATGAACTTTGGGTTCCGATTTCTCGGCGCGTAGTCGATGAAATCGACTTCTGCAAATTGGGTTGTGGAGCCCTACATGTTGTCAATAAACTCCTTCAAATAAATTTTCGAAATTCCTAATATTGGGTTCAGAATTTCACTTCGAACACAAGAGTTGGGGCCGGGTTTACTGTTCCATTTTGGACAGTTTTTCGGGTTTTTGTGATTCGATTTTCTTAGTAATTAGCTCTACTAGAATTAATTCTAATTGAAGGGAAGCAAAGTTGGTTATATTGTCAATGTACCTGCAAAGATGACGCACAAAATGGCGTAACGAGGCGACGAGAATTGTACCGTAAAGTTAGGGGTTCGGGGCGATTGCTGCTGCCATTATTTCGCACGCGTGTCGGTGCTGCCGTTGCCGGCCTGTGGCCATGCACGGCAGCGCCCTGGGCTGGGAGAGGTCGCTGGGGAATAGTGGTGGCGGCACGGCACGGGTGGCAGGGAATTAGGTTTGGGTTTTGTGAGCACTCAGCCGACCATCTCTCTCTCGGTCACGATCTCTTATATATACGATATATATGTAACCCGGCTGTGGGAATTCTTCTGCTCGGGATGGGGGCTCAGGCCTATGTTGCACCTGGGTTGGGACTAGATGGGCTAGGCTGTGGGTATGGGTGTTTTGTTTTTGTTTTATTAATGCTAGCTAAATATATGTACACTAGACATACATCCCTTTATATATATACACATACAAATACCTATATCTATATATTATATTCATATATATTTATTTGTATATAGAAACCATAACTAACCACATATACAATATTTATATTTAATATCTAATTATTTCCTTTATATATTATATCTAGATTCACTCTTATATAATAAACTCCATAAAACCTCAATAATAATTTATTTCCTGTGTAGGGTCTACTTATATAAATATGAGCATGTATATTATAATATTTATTCGACAAAAATAATATAACTAATAATATAATAACCTCAATAACATTGATAATCAAATAATAACAATAATAATAATAACGATACTAATACCAACTACAATAAACCAATAATAGAGGTGGTGATGGGTGAAACTGTATTTTCTCACATAAATTGGTTCACAGGAAAAATCTGGTACAGGTTCTAAAGTGCTATATCAAAATTAATATTTATATTATTTATATATACAATTATTTTTTTAGAAAACTATTTATTTATATAGTTCAAGGTAAGGTGCGAAGTATACTCTCAATATATATATCGACATGGACGTCTTTGTATACACTATATGTCTATATGGTCTTGGGCTCCGTTCGGGTCCAGTCCGGCCTGGTTTGGTACAATCTGGTCTTCTATACGTCAGTAAATTAGTTAATAAATAAATAAATGTCTTTAGAGGTTAAGTCGTAACTTGGCCTGGTTTTTCTAGTCAGGACATACTTATGGCCGGGTCTTCCCTACCATAGCTAACACATTAGTCAAGGCACGTGATGGCGCTGTCCGTGCAATGATTTTTAGTCGTCTTGTACTTCGAAACTCAACCATGGCTAAAGTCATCCTACCGTAATAATTATCTAATTAATTATTTATAAAAATATTCTATAAATCATAATTCAAATAAAATAAAATAAGTTAAATTAAAATTTCGGGAAGGGGGGACTACATGCGGCTAGGCTTCACTTGGCCGCATGGGATCTATAAGAACCTTCATTCTGCGGCTCGAGTCCCCTTAGCTGCATGGGGCCTTCGAGAGCCTCGCTTACGCGGCTTGAGTTCTCTTAGACGCATGAGGTCTCCAGGGGCACTGCTTCTGCGGCTTAGTTTCGCTGGGCCGCATGGGGTCGGGGAGCACTTCTTCTGTGGCTTAGTTTTTTTTGGCCGTATGGAGTCTCCATGAGCACTTCTTCTACGGCTTAGTTTTTCTTGGCCGTATGGAGTCTACATGAGCACTGCTTCCGCGGCTTAGTTTTGCTTGGCCGCATGGATTGATGATCCGCATAAACTCCATCTTTTCTATGCTTCTACATATGCCAATAACTTAAGACTCGACACCACATCCCGTGCCGAAGTACGGTGTCTCCGTTGCAGCCAAATCTTAGACCCAAATATTGTCTTCCAAAACATACACACATTCAACTCGACACATTTCCAAAGGCATACACGCGAATAGCCGCTATATGCCAACTCACGTATATGAAAGGTCACTAGCACCACAAGCTATCCTGGACTTATAGCTTTGTTATTCGGCGACCCTTTCAGCGCAAGTAGCGAGTCCCGCTGAAAGTTTCTAAATAACCTGAGCGGTACCCCCAGCTCGGCTATACCGTGTTTCCCCCTAGGCCGATACGGTCCCATGGCGTCCAGGAATGCCGCTCGTGGAAACTTTTACCTTGTCGACAAGTTGCCCAATGACCATGCAAAACTTGACTCGAACTGACGTCTCACACAGTCATTGTTCTTCTAATGTTACCATCTCTCAGGGCTAAATTCAATACTTCTCATATCTGAGACCGCCTCGACGACCCATGGTCGCGAGCATTCTTCCTTCTTGCCCTATCATTTCATTCGACTAAAGAATGACTATTTGAAAGCCCTCCTTTCAACTCAATTTAATCAACCATTGCCCGTGCCTTAAAAATACTAAGTTCGTAATATCGTGCCTTAAACTAACTTGAACTCTATACGATACCATAGCCCAAGTCATACTCTATATGATAGGCCTTATGATCGTAAAACCAAGTAATAACGACAACCGTAGAAAACATGGGACAGCGCTTAGAATGTCTTTGATCGCCTAGAATCACTTAGCCTAACTTAATCGTATATCAACTTGGCGAGCAAAGGTTGCGTCAAGCCTTGCATCGAGGGAATGTGTCGTGCACGCGATCGACTTTGAATAACCAAGTTATTTGGGTGCCTAGACTTATGCCATAAGCCGCACGATACAACTTAGCTCATGGGACGAGCAAAGGCTATGCCAAGCCTTGGACGATGAGACCATGCATGCTTTATCAAGCGTTATGTGGACGACACCTATAACTTAGGCTAACTCTTATCTTGTGGCGAAGACCAACTTTTCCTTCTCCTAAGCCACGGAACGAAGGACCGAGTGTCATTTAAGCCATCGTGCAACGATTCTAAGATGACCGTGGAACCTTTCCATATTCTAACTCAATTCGACCCATCGGGATTATTCCCTTAGCTACATGGATTCGTCTCTTTTATTATCAAGCCTACTTTTGTAAGTTGAAAACATGCAATTTATTATGTGAAAGCTAAAATGAGGCAAGTTCACCGAAACTATCCCACCTGAGCGAGGGATCGTCTCGACCGAGCTATGTCTCCGAGCAAGCCATTTCAAGGAATGCCGTCGATATTTCGATTCCTCCGATTGACTGAACGGGACGGGGTACTACAGTAAGAGACCTTGGATCAGAAAGATTGTTGTCTTTGAGCATCTTAGACTCAAGTTGACCTCTTGTGTCGGGAAGGATTAAGTACGTTGTCTGGATAAGTTGTCTAGCAGGGGTAGCCCCAGACGCGATACGTGGATAGATTTGAGAATTTAAAAAGTTGCGAGTTGCGAAACCATATGGTCGTGACGAGACTTGGACATGTTGAACTTAGTTCATGACATTGAGACGGGACCTCAGGATTTGTTGAGATCGGATGTGCACTGACTTAATGCAACGCGTGCGTTAGATGGTCAATAAAAAATTTATGGAATTTGGATTTCGATTTTGAATTATGTTTCATGCAAAGATCTTTAAGGATTTAAGTTGAACATGTTAGCTTTGCTCGAATTCTCTACCATTGCGCTTGGCTGAAATACATATATTGGTGGGACACCTAAAATATGTATACGATCCAAACTCGATGGTATACCAAATTCAATTAAAACTGCAGGAAGAATCGAGAATTGTTAAGGAAATCATATGAACGCTAGAGACAGAACCATGATAGTGAATCGAATCGATGATGAATAGATCACATGGATAAAACATTCGAGCGGTCAAAAGAAATATATGAATTGAGTGTTGGCTTCGGTTCGAGGACGAACCTTGTTCTGAGTGGTATATTATGTATTATCCCGTACCGTACGGTGCATTACGCTGAGTCGATGACTCAATGAGTTGCATTGACCCGAATTAATGCATCGAGTCGAATCGATGCAAGAGTTACATTGGCCAAAAGAGAAAGCTTTGAGTCGGTTCGAAGCCCTAATAAATCAAATCGATGTAAAGCATAAGTTTAGATTTGAACAAGTATTGATTTTAGTTAATTTCGTATGCAGGCTACATTTTTACGCTAAATTATAAGAGATCGATATTTTGCCTTATTTACAACGGTGTCCGCAAAACCAAAACATCGTCTCGCAACGAACTGAGGCATGGGTATGGTAGGCCGTACCAGTCGAGTTGTTCAACGGAATGGCTAAGTCAGAAGAGTTGGTCATACAACAAAGTTATGAAATCGAGCAGCATCGGCTAGGCAAAACGATAAGGCATTTTGGCTTAAGATGGGCGGGTTTAGACCCTTCTTCCCTACTCATTCATGTTTAATAAATGAATAAAATTGTTCTATGTTTCTAGTGATTTCTATATGCGAGGCTCGTCTGAGTCGAAGTTATAGTGTGGGTCGAACACTAAGAAAATAACAATGGACAATTGAAGCGACGTGCATCAAGTGTACGACTCGCAGTAGGATATTGATGGTAGGACATTGAAATGTAACACTGAGGCATGCATCAAGTGTGTGACTCAGAGAATCATTGAACATTAGGCCTAGAATATTGAAAGGAAATATCGAGGCATACTTATGTGCACAACACTCATGAAATACGGCTTGTATGCGAAGAGGGCTGTTGGGGTGCAATGCCATCGAACTGTCATAAAATATTGAAAGATATACTTCGTGCATCGAAGTATACAGTTGTGGTACAATTGCCACGAAACTGCCTATCACAAAAGGGCTTAGAGTGTATTTGTATGACTTGCGTATCAGATGGCATTTTGGGGCCTTCAGACGACATATTGGGACATCGTGCATCAATACGGATGTGTTGGGCCATAATGTCGTTGGAACTTGAGATAAGATTGATTGTGATAAATTATATATTGAGAACTTGAGATTGGTTGGAAATGAGATGGCTTATCAACAGTTGCACAAATTGTATGGTCAATGGACTTAGATACCTGTTCACGGGTTTTGGTATTCCTCGAACGAGTTACGATCGGGACACCAGGAACGTTCGTTCTAGGAGGAAATTGAGATGGGATATTACGAGACTACACATGAGCCTTCTACCTGGGCTGGATCGGGTGCACTGTAATACATATGGTACGGACCTTCGGGTGGCTTGCTACTGCCCGTGGGACGGTCGCACATCTGGGTGATATGTATAGTCCATTATGGCTTGGAATGCCAGTGACCTTCATATAGATAATGGCACATACAATCGAATGTAGAATGCAAGGTGACATGTGTATCACCTCGTTTCGGTAAGCGAAGGTGGACATATTCATATAGATGAGATCGGAGGGCTAAATGGAATCAAGTGTAGGAACGTGGATCCTGGTACATTGATTAATGAGATGATTCGTCTTTGGTATAACATGAATGGTTAGTAACGATCACCTTGCATCAGGACAAGGATGAGCGATAGACGACGCGACTGGATAAGTTTTTATGATTATGTTAATGTTATCGGATTATTGGTTTGGACCTTGGACGATGGGAAGAGTGCACGATACTTGACACATTTATTGTCTTCCATATTATCGAGAATCGAATACATGTTTTACTGCTTCCATTACCATAAAACTGACCCTAAGGCTAAATAGAAAGATCACCAAATGATCTGCATGCTTCACTAAATTACTTAGTGTTGGCTTAGGCGAATGGGTCTTGATCGGTACGCGAGAGGATAAGTACTGATCCCCCTACCAGATTTCTTGCAGGTTCGGGATATGTTCGGCTCATGGCGGGGCTTGGCTTGGACGTCTTGAGGTATGGAGTCCTCAGCATTTTGAGGCAGGCTACCACGTTGGCATTCGGACTTGCAACATGGAGATGTTCAGCCGAAGATTACTTATTGGCTATAAAGAGGCATAATGTATGAACAATGTAATCCCTTGTGAGCTAGAGAGGTCATGAGTATTGTAAGCTAAATTGGCATTGTGTATGAGTTAGGATTTTCAACGCCTTTGTAACCTCGGTTCATTTATCAATAAAGAGATTTTTATTATATATTTTATTTTCTTCCGCCGTGAATGTTTAAATTTGAGATAAACACTATGTGAACCTATCATCTTGCCTTGCACGAGCGCAACTGCAGGCTCGTGCAGCATCACGCACTAGCGAGGACGATCGTTTCGGTGAAATCATGCGACGACGAAGGATTTCATGGAACCGGGGCATGACATTAAAGCAGAAACTGTTGATTCTGCTACACTGCCATCTGATGTTGCTGGGTAGCCAATAGTCTACGAATGATCTACAATAATGTAGGGTGTCGACTACCGCTAGGTACCAGAATCTACGGCTCATGCTATTCAACTACTAGCTCTACTGGAATATGGCACGGAGAAGGTAGTGCCTCATGTTGGTGCCAGTAGAATCATGATATGTTGGATGCTCTGCCAAGTCTGTTGCCCCAATAGAAGAGGACGAAGTGAACCTGAATGAAAATGATACGAGATATCAATAATAGGACAAGAAGGAATAAGAACACAAATAGTTTAATAGTTCAAGCCTAATATAGGAGAGATCATATCATGATATCAAGGACATATGTGATTGAGGCTCCTATAACCAAATACCCTACAAGTCTGAAAAAACCTGTGGTAGCCATCACTAAGCCATACCCAGTACCGTAATATGGAGAATCAGGGTAAGACACGTCCAGCTATGCACTATATAATATACGAGCGCACCATAATATGGTCACCATTATCAACTACAATACAAGTAACCTATGGCCTCATAAGTTTCATGTCCCGACCTGAGAAATCATTCGTTCTCGCTTCAATTTCTACCGTATCTATCGTTCTCGTCGGGGCGTAATGCCGCACGAGTTTGGAGTTGCGCTCGTGCAAGGCAAACAATAAATTCTTTAAATGGTTATCTCAATTTCAATCATAAGCAGCAAAAAAGTAAGAGACAAATCAGAGTATGGAAAATAATCTCTTTTATTCATGAAGCAGTGGGATACAAAGGCTTTGAATATCCCAAATGAACTGGCTGAATAGGCTTACAACACTCATGATCTCTCTAGCTCACAAAAGATGTTTTTGTTCTATATATCATGTCCCATATAGCAGAAGGCATCGTCTTATTGGAAGAGATTCTGTACACCCATCTGATTCATCGTCGCCGCGGTACTGATTAAACGACTCCCACGAGCACCTGAAAATGATGCCTACAACGTGGGTCAGTATATTGTCGTGTACTAAAGAGTGAGGTAACCCGCTCACCTACACCAAAACTAAGTAGTTGTGTGAAGCATACATTATTAATGGTGATCTTTTTATTTTCCTTATGATCAGTTTTATGGCATCTTGAAAGCAGCAAAGCATGTGAGCAGGTTAAACATGTTTCAATTTGATAACAGAAGTAAAACAGTAAACACATCAAGCATGTCGCATCGTTGCGACTTCTTACCAGTGTCGTCGCACTCACCCTTACGCTGATACAAGGTGAATGTTATTTTCATTTTTTGTCAGGTGAAAGCAAGCTTACTAAACAATACGCAATCAGAGCTAATACCACCAACGTATCCACCCTTGCGCTCAAGCAAGGGTGAATTCCCACCGTCTATGCACAATACATAAGTTAACCTATTATCGATCTACATGAATACACCCACTGCCGTACGGATACAAAGCAAAATGCTTGCCGCCTTTTTGCATTAGACATCCGTTGGTGTGTGCCCTTATCTTTATGAAGGTCACTAGCATTCCAAGCCATAAAGGACTATATCTCGCGATAAGACCACAAACACTTCATACTCGAGTTGCTAGTCCGACAGAAGGCCCCATATTAACCACTATTGTGGTACACCATGTTCAATAATAGGTAACAAACCTGCTGAATAAAATATCCCACAATTGTCACGACCCGAACCCGCTTTTCGGATACGAGACGTGTCCAAGCCAGCCTACGCCGCAGAGTCGGCGGTAGAACTGTCACGCCCCAGAACCAGAATACTGGAGAGCGGGGGCAGACATAGCCAGCTACGTATATGAAATGGAATCCATCTCGCTATACGGTCACGGCTGTCTAGATACATGAGGGTTTACTACAAGCCAACAGTCTCCTATGGTCATGAACAAGCCTAGTGTCTCAATCACAAGCAAGTAAGTAAAGTCACAAGATATATGATCATTAAATATACAATAATAAGGCATCCCAAATATTACATATTCAGCTGATCATGAAGCTAGTCGTTATAAAATGTTAGGACTAGCAAGAGTTTAGTCATACATGATCAACCCTAGGATCTGTCAATCATGTTACAGCCCGTAGGCAGACAGTAAGTAAATGCATCGAGCTAAACAGGTGCTCGTCGGCTAAACGTCTCAAAAGAATATTTTTACAGTGGAGTGGAAGAGCCAAAAATAACCCACTCGTTGCCCTGGTTACGCCTGGTCGCCACCATCTGGCTGGAAAGTCGGTAGATCCTCTGGGGCTGCTCCGAAATCTGGCCATACAAAACCAGCTGGGTCAGATCCCAGAAAGAGCAAGTGCCACAAAGGAAGCTTCACTTAGGAACTAAAACCAGCAATTAACACAAAAGATAATAATATATAGCAATAATAAGACAAGAGTTAAGAAAAGCATAACAGGGTGATATACGATGAGATAACCATGGGACTATTCAGATAACCAGGTTACAACCCGTAAACCAAACAAGGACCGGGGTTGTAACCCTTCGTCTGAGCAGAACTTGGAATTCTCACCATTTGTCGGTAAAATAAATACAGGCACCCAGGTCATGCAGTAATCTGGAACAGAATCAGGACAAGACTAGACTGGTTAGACTCCATCAAATCATTTCACGGCCAAGCAAGAATTACGGCTTGATACTTTAACTAACTAGGGTTATCACAGGCCTAGTTACTAGCAAGATGCAGTGAGATTATTCCACAGCTACAAGCCCTGCAGACCATCCAGGTTACCCAGGTCGAAAGATTAGGGTTGAATTCAGGTGGGTACATCGTCCAAGAAACGAATGTACCCTTAGGTAGCTTGAAGGGTGCAACACATGACGGTGTGCTGAAAATGTGCCCTACTCGACGGCAGGCTACAGATCCCAGGCGTGCACAGGTAATGGGATTGCCTGTAGCTGGGAGATCTCTTCATGAATAATGTATTAATCTAGTTATTAGCCTTAGTCCATTTCAATAGGTACTCCTGACCGTGGTACTCAGGAGTCCCCTCCTAGGCATGATGCAAGACAGGACTGGATTATTTGTACAAGCACAATCGCCCACGGTGTCCGGGTTATTTATGCAGGTCATGTCATGTCAGGTAGCCGTCGCAACAGCTTATCAAGATATATCATGTCCGGTTATCATGTCAAGTGTACTGGTCAGGAGTGCGCCACGACGGGCCACTATCAGGTCATGTCATGTTCACTTGTCAGGAGTGCACCACGACGGGCCACTGACATGTCGTGTTCAGGTACATGTACGAGGCATCATAGTGCAAGCATTCAATCATGAGACCTAAGTTGATCTGAGGGTTACAAGGCATGAGTTAATCAGTAATAATCGAGTAATCAAGTAATAAAACATAGATTAAAGTCAATAAAAAGCCATACGGCTCGGGCACATGCGGCCAAGGAGAGAATCCATACGGGAGCAGCTCATGCGGCTGAGGATGGAATAGCCCATGTGGCTCAGGGTCCAAAGCTCATGCGACTGAAGAGAATGAGGCATATGCGGCTAGCGGGAAGAGTGGGGTATTATGCGGCTGAAGAGAAGGACAAAGCCCATGCAGCTCTCAAGGGAAGGGGTTCTCATGCGGCTGGGTCAAGCCAGGGTACATACGGCTAGATATATAAGGTCTTCATGCGGTCTGCAGGGAGCAAGGTCTTATGCGGCTGGACGAGCCATGCACTTATGCGGCCAGGAGATGAAGGGGGTCCATGCGGCTGAGACAAGAGCGGAGCTATGCGGCTGAGAGAAGCGGGTGCCTATGCGGCTATAAGTAGACCAAGTCGATGCGGTTCAAGAGGAGCGGAGTATAATGCGGCTGGGGATTTTAGCGAGTTATGCGGCTGGATGAGTTCGGCCCTCATGCGACTCAAGTACTTCCAGCCATGCGGCTGAATAGAACACTTGCCGCATGAAATATTCATGCGGTCAAGTCAAGCACAGTTATCTTCTCCAAAATTTCGAGAAGAAGAACACCACGAGATCCAAGTTCTCAAGCTCCATAACTCCATCATCCGGAGCCCAAATCCGAACTTCTATAGGTCAAAATGGGGTAGAACGAAATTCTTTACAACATGGAACCATCAAAACTCAAAAATAACAAGATTAAATAGATTAAAACCCAAGATTTTCGAAAATAAAGTAAGCTTAGATCTACAAGAATCTAGCCATGGAAAGTGAAAATGCCAAGTACTAAAGTAAGTTAAAATATTATAAGAAATAATGAAGCAATAAAATTGGAGTTCTTCCATGAAGCAAGTTGCACTTGCCTAGACCTCTCTCTCCCTCTCTCTGGTAGGTGAAGAAGTAAATGGAAGAAGAAGAAGAGTTTAATGAAGAGCGAGAAAGAAGAATGGGTTAATAAATGCTAGTGGTGGTGGTAGGTAGGGGGTTCACCCTTTGGTCCATGATGAACCAAAGCAATCCCAAACCGAACCAAGCCAACCCGAACCAAGAATAAACCAAGCCAAGAAGGAAAAGCTAGGCAAAAAAATCATGCAATACAAGATAAAATATGTACACGTATTCCAAAATACGTAATACGAACCACATGCATTACAACTCTACCCACCTTAAAAGAATTCCGTCCTCAGAATTTAATTAAGAGGCTAGAGAGGCGAGGACAGTTATATTAATCACAAGCAAGCTATAACTAGGCAGGCAATCACTCATTCAAGCAAGGAATCGAAGGTATGAGGCATAAGGAAGACATTATACCTCACGAGTCAAACAAGTCGGGATACCGCGATCGGATGTCATCATCATGCTCCCACGTTGACTCCCCCAAAGAGTGATGACCCCAAGCAACTCGGACTAACTTGATAGTCTTGTTCTTGTGTATCTTCTCCCTCCGATCCAATATAGTCACGGGCCTCTCCTCATACGAAAGGTTGGTACCAACAACCAATTCCGAATGATCTAGGATGTGGCTCGGGTCCGAGATATACCGTCGTAATTGGGATACATAGAACACGTTATACACCTCGCTTAACGACGGTGGAAGAGCGAGACGGTAGGATACATCTCCGACTCGCTCCAGAATGTCAAATGGCCCTATATACCTAGGACTAAGCTTTTCCCGTACGCCGAAACGAATGATGCCACGGTTAGGCAAAATCCTCAGGAATACATGGTCACCGACAGAAAAGTCGAGAGGGAGCCGATGAGAATCGGCCCAATGGCGCTGGCGATCTTGGGCAACTCGAAGATGATCCCTGACTCTTCTGACCACTTCAACTGTCTGGACAATCATTTCTGGACCAAGCATCTGCCTCTCTCCGACATCATCCCAAGCTAACGGGGACCTGCACTTTCTGCCATACAGTGCCTCGAACGGTGCCATCTGGATACTGGCCTGGAAGCTGTTGTTGTACGAGAACTCCACCAGGTACAAGTGATCTTTCCACGAACCACCGAAGTCAAGTGTACAGGACCGCAATATATCTTCAAGAGTCTGGATTGTACGCTCCGACTGACCATCTGTCTGCGGATGATATGCTGAACTGAACTAGAGATGAGTTCCCAAAACCAGAATACTGGAGAGCGGGGGCAGACATAGCCAGTTACGTATATGAAATGGAATCCATCTCGCTATACGGTCACGGCTGTCTAGATACATGCGGGTTTACTACAATCCAACAATCTCCTATGGTCATGAACAAGCCTAGTGTCTCAATCACAAGCAAGTAAGTAAAGTCACAATATGTATGATCATTAAATATACAATAATAAGGCGTCCTAAATATTACATATTCAGCTGATCATGAAGCTAGTCGTTACAAAATGTTAGGAATAGCAAGAGTTTAGTCATACATGATCAACCCTAGGATCTGTCAATCATGTTACAGCCCGTAGACAGACAGTAAATAAATACAATCGAGCTAAACAGGTGCTCGTCGGCTAAACGCCTCAAAAGAATATTTTTACAGTGGAGTGGGAGAGCCAAAAATAACCCACTCGTTGCCCTGGTTACGCCTGGTCACCACCATCGGGCTGGAAAGTCGGTAGATCCTCTGGGGCTGCTCCAAAATCTGGCCATACAAAACCAGCTGGGTCAGATCCCAGAAAGAGCGAGTGCCACAAAGGAAGCTTCACTTAGGAACTAAAACCAGCAATTAACAGAGAAGATAATAATATATAGCAATAATAAGACAAGTGTTAAGAAAAGCATAACAGGGTGATATACGATGAGATAACCATGGGACTTTTCGGATGACCAGGTTACAACCCGTAAACCAAACAAGGACCGGGGTTGTAACCCTTCGTCTGAGCAGAACTTCGAATTCTCACCATCAATCGATAAAATAAATACAAGCACCCAGGTCATGCAGTAATCTGGAACAGAATCAGGACAAGACTAGAATGGTTAGACTCCATCAAATCATTTCACGGCCAAACAAGAATTACGGCTTGATACTTTAACTAACTAGGGTTATCACAGGCCTAGTTACTAGCAAGATGCAGTGAGATTATTCCACAGCCACAAGCCCTGCAGACCATCCAGGTTACCCAGGTCGAAAGATTAGGGTTGAATTCAGGTGGGTACATCGTCCAAGAAACGAATGTACCCTTAGGTAGCTTGAAGGGTGCAACACATGACAGTGTGCTGGAAATGTGCCCAACTCGACGGCAGGCTACCGATCCCAGGTGCGCCCAGGTAACGGGATTGCCTGTAGCTGGGAGATCTCTTCATGACTAATGTATTAATCTTGTTATTAGCCTTAGTCCATTTCAATAGGTACTCCTGACCGTGGTACTCAGGAGTCCCCTCCTAGGCATGATGCAAGACAAGACTGGATTATTTGTACAAGCACAATCGCCTACGGTGTCCGGGTTATTTATGCAGGTCATGTCATGTCAGGTAGCCGTCGCAACAGCTTATCAAGATATATCATGTCAGGTTATCATGTCAAGTGTACTGGTCAGGATTGCGCCACGACGGGCCACTATCAGGTCATGTCATGTTCACTTGTCAGGAGTGCACCACGATGGGTCACTGTCGTGTTCAGGTACATGTACGAGGCATCATAGTGCAAGCATTCATTCAGGAGACCCAAGTTGATCTGAGGGTTACAAGGCACGAGTTAATCAGTAATAATTGAGTAATCATGTAATAAAACATAGATTACAGTCAATAGAAAGCCATGCGGCTCGGGCACATACGGCCAAGGAGAGAATCCATGCGGGAGCAGCTCATGCGGCTGAGGGTAGAACAGCCCATGCGGCTCAGGGTCCAAAGCTCATGCGGTTGAAGAGAAGGAGGCATATGCAGCTAGCGGAAAGAGTGGGGTATTATAAGGCTGAGGAGAAGGATGAAGCCCATGCGTCTCTCAAGGGAAGGGGTTCTCATGCGGCTGGGTCAAGCCAGGGTACATGCGGCTAGATATATAAGGTCTTCATGCAGTCTGCAGGGAGCAAGGTCTTATGCGGCTGGACGAGCCATGCGCTTATGCGGCCAGGAGATGAAGGGGGTCCATACGGCTGAGACAAGAGCGGAGCTATGCTACTGAGAGAAGCGGGTGTATATGCGACTATAAGTGGACCAAGTCTATGCGGTTCAACATGAGCGGAGTATAATGCGGCTGGGGATTTTTGCGAGTTATGCGGCTAGATGAGTTCGGCCCTCATGCGGCTCAAGTACTTCCAGCCATGCGGCTGAATAGAACACTTACCGCATGAAATATTCATGCGGTCAAGTCAAGCACAGTTCATCTTCTCCAAAATTTTGAGAAGAAGTACACCACGAGAGCCAAGTTCTCAAGCTCCATAACTCCATCATCCGGAGCCCAAATCCGAACTTCTATAGGTCAAAACGGGGTAGAACGAAATTCTCTACAACATGGAACCATCAAAACTCAGAAATAACAAGATTAAATAGATCAAAACCCAAGATTTTCGAAAATAAAGTAAGCTTAGATCTACAAGAATCTAGCCATGGAAAGTGAAAATGTCAAGTACTAAAGTAAGTTAAAATGTTGTAAGGAAGAGAATGAAGCAATAAAATTGGAGTTCCTCCATGAAGCAAGTTGCACTTGCCTAGACCTCTCTCTCCCTCTCTCTGGTAGGTGAAGAAGTAAATGGAAGAAGAAGAGTTTAATGAAGAGAGAGAAAGAAGAATGGGTTAATAAATGGTAGTGGTGGTGGTAGGTAGGGGGTTCACCCTTTGATCCATGATGAACCAAAGCAATTCCAAACCGAACCAAGCCAACCCGAACCAAGAATAAACCAAGCCAAGAAGGAAAAGCTAGGCAAGAAAATCATGCAATACAAGATAAAATACGTACACGTATTCTAAAATACGTAATACGAACCACATGCATTACAAGAACGCTGTCACGGCCAAGGTGCTCAAAATCACAAAAGAATAACATTTATTGCTTATTAACATTTATAAGATTTATTACAATATTTACAACATTAAATCTGAAAGAAAATATAAGGTCTCTCAAAATAGTAAAGACAGCTTGTTCCACTATCTCGGTTGACCTCAGCATACCCATACCTCCCCAGTGGTAAGAGTGATCACGGCTAAACCTGAAAAATATTTGTTTCCAGTCAGGAATGGAACAAGTACACAAGCCAACGGCAATGCAAAAACAAAATAGAATTAACAAGATATGAAAATAACATATAAGAAATAAAAACTAGAAAGTAACTGATGACATGACAAGTTGTGAAGAAGACAAGTAAAACAAATAAAAGACAACTATCTATGTGGTTTGAAATATTCTTTTCGACATGTGAACGGCTAGGGTTAAATATGGCACCCTGTACGTGTCGTGTGCAGCTGCTATCAATCAAGACTAGACATATTGGAATAGTTCTGGGTAGTCCACATGTCTACTAAGATATTTTCCCTTCCGACTACTCCGTGTGATGAGCTTGTCAACAAGCAGCAAGACATATTTATAAACATGAAATAAAAAGACTACTATGAATCGAAAACAATCAGAAAGTACACTTGCCTGAGGTCATTAGCTGGAGAAATCAATATTACAACCACATCAGATGAGTCACTAAAGTCAACACATGCAAAAGGGCTCAGGATGCTGAAATAAACATTACCAACATTCTTAGAATAGTCAAATTATCTAGAATTGCCTGTTCTTAAGTCCAATTCTGGATACAGGACCAAAACGGTAATTTCGGGCCAATACGGTGTCCCCCGTTGGACCTGCTTTGCACCGAAAAGTATGCCAGAGTCAACGGTCTCTAAAGTCATCAATCTGTATGTCTATGGATTCATTTTGATGATACGAACTCAATAGTATGTCCAGAAGGCCGTGCACAAAATCGTCCGTTGAATCGGACCGTGGGGCCCACAAAACGGCGATCCGATCAACGGTCTCAGAATTGGACCAAACTTGGCATACAGGACCAGAAAAATGATACGGTCCTGTTGGCACAAGTTTTGTCTTGATATGACAAACGTTCACAAAGTAATTAGAAAATTTGCACAAAGGCCGATACAGTGAATTTTGACGGATACTCATCAAATTCGTCGCGTACACGCGACCAATTTGAATTTCGTCAAAGCCCACACATCTACGAAGCCGATACGCACCTTTTGATGCTTCGGTTCGCAACCATGTCGCTCGGATTGGCGGGACGCACATCGTATCAAAGAATTTTATTGTTTTCAAAAACAGTTTTTTATAATTTTCCTCGATTTTCGAGTCGATTTATCTTAGCATCTACTGACTATAAAAATAATCTAAAAATAGGTTATGAATGCTGGCTAGGTTGTCCATGAGGCTGTTTAGATGGTTTCCTAAAATTATCGATGGATCGACGAATATTCGCCTTCCAAAATAGGGTGATGGGCGGTTCTATACCCTGTGTCGGGACATGATTTCCATCGACTTTGAGTCGATTTCCTATCGAATCGGTTTCAACTCTACTCAAACTAGTTAATGGATGTCCGAAAGGGATGGTTCAGGATTTTACCTGAGGAAGTGGCTCGTAAAACGAACGCGTATCGAAGGGGAACTTCGATCACAAAGTTGGGATCGGCCATGGCTGTCACAGCCGGTGTGGTTGTTGATTCTGCGCGGTCCGTGGCCTCGTGGCCAGCCGACGATCGTCCTCCGAAGGCGCACGGCCGTCGGGGTAGCCGCCCAGGCTAGGAGGGTGGGCATGGGATTAGGGTTTGAGTAGGGTTTCTGAGTATTCCTTTCTTCCTCTCGACCTCGCTCAGAATTTATATGTATAAGTTCTGTTGTTCAAACAGAACTGATGGGGGTCGGGCCTAGCTCCCTGCTGAGCTCGGGGTGATTCGGTTGGGCCCGGCTGGGCCTGGGGTGTGGGACTGGGCCGAGTTGGAATTGGGTGTGGGATTGCTTATTACTTTTTGTTTTCTTTTTCTTCATTATTATATATATATATATATATATATATATATATATATATATATATATATATATATATATATATATATATATAATATTTATTTATATATACACACACACACATATATAATATATTTTTTTATATATACATACACATATACACCTACATTTTTTATATAATATTTATTTATATATATATTAGACATATACACCTACATATATATATTTATATATACATATTTATGCATACATAAATATTCCAATAAAATCCTAAATTCCTAAATACCATTTTTCTAGTGTAGGACCCACAAATATGAACATATATATATATATATATATATATATATATATATATATATATATATATATATATATATATATATATATATATATATATATATATATATATATATTATATATATATATATATAACCTTTATTTTATAAAAATAATATAACTAATAATAATACTAATATTATATAATAATAATCTCAATAAAATAATAATAGCAAAATTCAATAAACCAATAATTGTGTATATACCATCATGCACAGCCTAATAATTCCAAAAATGTACAAGGACCCATTTATATACAATATCATTGAATATCAACTAATGATAATATTTATAATATTTATTTAAAAAAACTTAGAAAATACTCATTAGATCATTAAAACGGAATACGACACCATCATACCAAAAATACATCAACACGAATGTCATTGGACGTCCCCGCATGACAACATGGCTTGGGTTTGGTACGGATCCAGTCCGGGCTGGTTTGATACAACCGGGTCTCCTAAACGTCAAATAATATTAATAATGAATAATTAAACTATTTGTAATAGCCATGTCACAACTTAGCCTGGTTTTTCTAGTTAGGATATCACTATGGCTCGGCCTTCCCTGGCATGGCTAATATACTAGTCAAGGCACGCCACTGAACTATCCGTGCCACGATTTCTAGTCACCTTGTACTCCAAATTTAATCATGACTAAAGGCATCTACTGTAATAATTATCTAATTAATTATTTATAAAATCTAAAAAATCACCATTTAAATAAAATAAATAATGATAAAATATTTTAAATTTTTTGAGAAGGGGAACTACAACAATACCGTGTGCCTTCGAAGCACTATAATTTTTTTCTAGGCCGAGCGGGCCTGGTGCCCAGACGAGCACATTCGAGGAAAGCAAACCCATGCACAGGTTATCCAAGTCCGTGACCATGCCAATGCATACAAATCTTGAAACAAAAGTAAGAAATGAACCATATCAACTCGCGATATTCTATAAATCTCATGCCATCTTTACTTATCGGATCAGAGATTCGAATAGCGACCTGCAGGTCCCAACATATCGAAGGACCTGCCATATCCAATAAGTTCATGGGCACCATACCCCTTCCAACAGTTCCATGGCAATTGTGACCCAACTCCTCGCTTCGCTGACGAAGCATACCTTTCATACATCAATAGTTTCGTGGTGATTATGCCATAACTATCCACTTTGCGTATAAAACTGTATTACATAATCCTCATGCTCTGATGCACTGCTCGACAAAGTTATCCGATGTTCTAAGACTTAGTGTTCAATATTTAATGGGCCGTTCATTCGATGCCCGTCACGATATGATCCTTCGATGTTCTACGTTCAATTTTATTCGATTCGTGTACTCTATGCACGCTTCATTAACACTTCAATGTTCTAACTTGAATCATGAACTTGATACACGTTTGCTTCAATTATTTAATGTTCTACCTTAGTGTTCGACGCACACACACTTTGTCACTTCCCATTCCCAGAATACGTATTTCTAGAATGCATGTACTGTTTAAACGTATTTATTTAATATTTATCATGTATTATTCTGTATTTAAAATTTCATGTTAATTAATTTCCTGTAATTTTATTTCTGTACTTTACTTTCTACTTTTATACTCTACTTTAGCTTTGCTATGGGTTCGGCTCAAATTGGTTTAATTATGTTGGTTCATCATGAACCAAAATAAACCCCCACCTACCACCACCCCTTCCATTTAAAGCCCATCCCCTTTCTCTCTCTTCATTACTTCACCATTACTCTTCTTCATCCTCATAACTCTCCCACCAACCTAGAAGAGATAGGCAAGTGCCAACTTGCTTCTTGATGGATCTTCATTTTTGTTGTTCCATTGTCTTCCTCTCAATATTCTAAGACACTTTAGTGCTTGACATTTTCAATTTCTATTGCTAAATTCTTCTAGATCTAAGTTTATAGTATTTTCAGATTTCTTGGGTTTTGATCTATTCAACATTGTTATTTCCAAGTTTTGATGGTTTCATGTTGTAGAGAATTTCGTTCTATCCTATTTTGACCTATGGAAGTCCAAATTTGGACTTACGATGAAGGTTTTATGGAGCTTGGAAGCCAAGGGTTCCATGACCATCCTTCTCAGATTTTCTGAGAAGATGGGTCCCCCATTTCTCAGTCGCATGAGAATCTCATTTCACAGCCGCATAGATTTATTTATTTTCCAATCTCATTCCTCAGCCGCATGAGAATCTCATTTCTCAGCCGCATAGAT
Organism: Iris pallida; assembly: GCA_029216955.1. NCBI lineage: Eukaryota > Viridiplantae > Streptophyta > Magnoliopsida > Asparagales > Iridaceae > Iris > Iris pallida. The sequence continues at coordinate 75,109 of JANAVB010031218.1, forward strand.
TTATTTATTTTCCAATCTCATTTCTCAGCCGCATGGATTAATTATTTCCCAATCTCATTTCACAGCCGCATGGATTTATTATTTCCCAATCTTATTTCTCAGCCGCATGGATTTATTATTTCCCAATCTCATTTCACAGCCGCATAGATTTATTTATTTCCCAATCTCATTTCTCAGCCGCATGGATTAATTATTTCCCAATCTCATTTCACAGCCGCATGGATTAATTATTTTCCAATCTCATTTCACAGCCGCATGAGAATCTCATTTCTCAGTCGCATGGATTATTTATTTCCCAATCTCATTTTACAGCCGCATGAGAATCTCATTTCTCAGCCGCATGGATTATTTATTTCTCAATCTCATTCCTCAGCCGCATGGATTATTTATTTCCCAATCTCATTTCACAGCCGCATGAGAATCTTATTTCTCAGCCGCATGGATTTATTATTTCCCAATCTCATTTCACAGCCGCATAGATTTATTTATTTCCCAATCTCATTTCACAGCCGCATGGATTAATTATTTTCCAATCTCATTTCACAGCCGCATGGATTAATTATTTCCCAATCTCATTCCTCAGCCGCATGGATTATTTATTTCCCAATCTCATTTCACAGCCGCATGAGAATCTTATTTTTCAGCCGCATGGATTTATTATTTTCTAATCTCATTTCACAGCCGCATGGATTTATTATTTCCCAATCTCATTTCTCAGTCGCATGGATTATTTATTTCCCAATCTCATTTCACAGCCGCATGAGATTTTTATTTCCCAACCGCATGTGATGGATTTATTTCCCGAATTTGGCATTAATTAACATTGATTGTTATCTTAATTTATAATTGACATACGTTCCTAGATGGAACTAAGAGACTAGCTAGTCGTCTTATTGAATTAAATGGAATAAGACACGTTCATATTAACTATGAACTATTGCAATCGATTGGTCAATCCCGAATATTGGCATATGGATACATGCAGGCTACAATTTATTTATTTTTACGAAAGCAACATGTGTACTTTCTTGTCAAGGCATGATTATTCCGTGGTTAGTTTTAATTGTTGCATTACGCTATGTAAAACCTACAACCTAACCGTACGGGCATCGTTGTAGAGTTGCGCATATCGTACTTGTACGAAAGTACTCATTCTGAATGACCATGATCCACGGCATGGAATTTCGCTTAACATAGAGGCTACTAAGTTAAATAAAATAATAATTGTATGGAGAGAACGGATTTCCGAGTTCTTACATGGCAGCCCTCTTGGGACTATTAAGTGCCCGACAGGCCGGCTGGTTCCCATAGATACCGTAAATTTGCCACACAAGCAGGGAACGGTATCTGCTTATATTATTAAATTGTACATGGTATATTAATGACGGGCATCCCGCTGGGACTCGTCTAATTCATGATCGGCGCAATTGATTGATTGGATAGACTAGCCTTGCTTGTCCATAGTAAGAACTGAGAAATCCTTATTGCATAATTCCAGAATAACTTGGAACTCACAGTAGTAAGCCGTAGGAGTTGGATGGCCATTTAAGTTGATTTGTTTGTGTACTGTACCTACTCTGTTACCTAACTGAGATGATCAGAGCATCAGGACATGACGGGCCAACTTCTGTCCTTGTTTGGTTGGGAGGTTGGTTCGAAGTGTCGTGATGTTACGTGAATCCCAGTAGCAAGCAGAGATCTATTATTATATTTGCTTATTCACTGGTTTAAATCCTCATATCGTGCTTCCTTGCGGTACTTGCTATTAGAGGTTTAACCTCTCTGGTTTTGCATGGCCAGATTTAGAGCCAGTCCCCGAGGACTCAGCTTACTTCCACCTCCAAGATAGTCAATACTAGAGGAATGATCGTAGGAGGACTCGAGTGGGTTCCTTACTTCGTCGCTCGTTTTTGTTAATTACTTTATATTTTGCCGCTTGGCACCGACATGTTAGTCGGATAGTCTTGCACTTACTTTTACATAATTGTAATTAAGTCAGACTGCAGCTGATAACAATTGTGTATATGTTGCTATATCATCTGGCTATGTTTAGTAAAGCCAGATATCAAGAACATTTTAACTAAGTGTTTGGGATGCCTTACTGCTTTACATTATATGTTCTATATTACTGTTTCTTGTTTGAATGATTGAGACAATAGATGTGAAGTGACCATAGCGAGACTTTCATGTAGTATGCACCCCCTTGTCTTTTAGACAGTATTGATCGTATTATACGGTATTCATCTACCCGTAATACATAGCTGGCTGAGTTATTCCCCCGCTCTCCAGTATTCTGGTTCTGGGGCGTGACAAGGTTTTAGTGGTGGCCTATGCAGGTCTGATTTCAGACTTGTGGGGTGTTTTAATTTATAGGATGTCTCAATCATACATGTTCCCCCTTGATCTCATGATTCGTTACTCTCGACTCTAGCTTGACATTCCGGTATCCTTTGACTTCATTGATCTTTCATGTCCGATCGTTTGATTGTTCTTTTGTCCCTTTTCTTAGGGGCACTTCGTCCGCATCTGCCAGGACTGGACAACAACAACAAGAGCAACACGGACAACCTGACCATGTTGGTCAGCAACAAGGGCCGGTACTAACTCAAGAGGCTATCCCAGAAGAAGTGATAGTGGAAGCAGCAGCTGGATCGCAGTATCCGGATGTTCCACCACCACCAACAGTTCCACCTACCCCTGTGGAAGTAGATACACCAGCCCTTCTGGAGATCATGAGAGGGATGATGGCTACTCAGCAACATCAGATGTTAGTCCAGCAGCGCATGCACACTCAGTTGCAAGAGCAGAATGTGTTGCTCAACCAAGGATTGCAGACAGCTTTGAAAAGAGGAGCAAGGACAGATTCAGGAGCATCAGCCAGGTTTTGCAAGTACAACCCCCGTCGTTTCGAGGGCACGGAGGATGCCATCTCAGCAGATGCATGGCTTAAGGATATTGAGGATATTCTGACGGCAGCTAAGGTCCCGGCGGAAGAACGTGTGGATCAAGTGAAGTTGTTACTTCAGGATCTCGCACGTAATTAGTGGGAATCAGAGGAAGTAGGCATCAGACGTCCTGTTGCTTGGGACGATTTTACTGCAAGGTTCAAGACAAAGTACTATGGAGTTGTGGCGCAGTTTGAGCTACAACAGAAGTTTATCAACCTCAAGCAGGCCGGCAAGACGGTAGATGCCTATGCAGCGAAGTTCTGCAGATTGAGCAGGTTTGCCCCAGAGATGGTAGCAACAGAGAGCCAGAGGGCTATGAGGTTCCAGCAATGGTTTCATCTTGAGCTCTTGCAATTGATAGAAGGGCACAATTACCAGACTTTTGATGAAGTATCGACGGCGACTCGAAGACATGAGATAACCGTTCAGAGGATCATGACAAGGACTGGAGGTCAGAAGAGATCCCACAGTCAGATTGAAGGAGGAGGGGGAGCAGCACCCCGAACAACAGCACCATCCCTTGGCATTCGCATTCACGATGTAGCAGTACGAGGGCCAGCACCACCACCCAGGCAGCAGCAACAGCAACAGAGGAAGAACCAGTAACCCCCAGCGGGCTGCACTTATTGCGGGAAGATAGGACACACTAGAGATATGTGTCGGATATTGAATGGGCAGTGTTTGATATGTGGGAATCCAGATCATCGGGTTACCACATGTCCCATGAATTCGAGGTCAGAAGGACCAGTACAACAATTTCCTGCTCTACCAGCACCAGGGGCAGGACAGTATCGAGGACCCGCAGTGGCAGTGAGACCATTGGCCCAGCGTTCGTTAATGCCACAGGCTCAGATGTTTTGGCAGCAGGGACCGCCGATGCAGCAACACCAACACAGACCACCCCAGCATCACCAAGGCAGGGGCCAGCGGCAGCACCAGGCTAGGCCGCAGCATGGAAACCAACAAGGAGGTCGAGGGCAGGCATTCACTCTGTCCTTGGAAGAGGCATTGGCATCGGGAGATGTTGTGGTAGGTAACATTCTCGTCGCCTCTTATCCTGCAGTAGCATTGTTTGATTCGGGAGCGTCACACTCATTTATATCTGTACAATTTGCAACACGGCCATGAATGGAATTCGAGGTATTGCCAGGAAGGTTGAATATACTTACTGGTAATGGGCTCGTAGGAGTTAGTCGAGTTATTCTAGCATGTAGTATTGTAGTTTGCGGGCATTCCTTACCCGCCCGGTTGATAGAATTTTCTGTTAGAAATTTCGACGTTATCTTAGGCATGTACTGGCTGAAAGACAGTCATACGACAATAGATTGTCGTAGAGGAAGTGTATCTTTTGATATTCCAGGCATGAAGCGGTTCACCTTAGTCAGATCAGTGGCAACTCAACAAGAGCAGGGAGTAGTGACGGCAATAGAAGAAGTTCAAGTTCCGAAGGTAGTTGAAGAGTTTTTAGACGTATTTCCTGAAGAACTTCCAGGTCTACCACCGGTTAGAGATATTGAGTTCAGTATAGAATTGGCACCTGGAACTAAACCGATATCAGATCGAGTTTACAGAATGGCGGATTCAGAGCAGGCCAAGATATACCAGCACATAGAGGAACTGAAGGAGAAGAAGTTCATCCAAGCTAGCATATCACCATGGGCAGCACCAGTGGTACTTGTAGGAAAGAAGGATGGGTCATCCAGATTGTGCATCGATTACAGAAAGCTTAACGCGGCAACAGTGAAGAACAACTACCCACTACCCAGGATCGACAACTTATTTGATCAGTTGAGCAAAGCTAGAGATTTCTCCAAGATAGATCTTCGTTCAGGGTATCACCAAGTGAGGGTTCGAAAGGAGGACATTCCCAAGACAACATTCAGGTCGAAGTATGGGCATTATGAATTCTTAGTAATGCCGTTTGGTTTGACCAATGCTCCAGCAATCTTTATGGATTTGATGAATTACATCTTTATGCCGTACTTGGATCAATTTGTCGTGTTTTTCGAGGATATTCTTGTATACTCTGCTAGTGAAGAGGAGCATGAAGACCACCTCAGGAAAGTGTTACAGGTTCTGAGAGAGAACCAGTTGTATGCCAAGCTCAGCAAATGTGAGTTCTGGATGAATCACATTTCATTTTTGGGTCATATCATATCAGGAGCTGGAGTAGCAGTGGACCCCAAGAAGGTAGAAGCAGTAGAGAGTTGGCCAGTACCCAAGACCGTAGCTGATGTGCGGAGTTTCTTGGGATTGGCAGGATATTACAGAAGGTTCGTATCAGACTTTGTAAGGCTTTCAGCACCCATGACCCGCTTGACACGGAAGGATGTACCATTCGTCTGGTCGACAGAATGCCAGGCATCATTTGAGAATCTGAAGCAGAAGTTGATATCAGCGCCTATTCTTACATTGCCAGTTGGACCCGGAGGTTTTACAGTATATTGTGATGCGTCAGGAAAAGGACTTGGATGTGTCCTCATGCAGCATGGGAAGGTGATAGCGTACGCATCTAGGCAGCTCCGAGACCACGAGAAGAATTACCCAACTCATGATTTGGAGTTGGCGGCAGTAGTATTTGCTTTGAAGCTATGAAGGCATTACTTATATGGTGATCGAGTGGACATATACACAGACCACAAAAGTCTGAAGTACATCTTTACTCAGAAGGAGCTGAACATGAGGCAGAGAAGATGGTTGGAGTTGATCAAGGATTACGACGTGGAGCTTCAGTATCATCCAGGAAAGGCTAATGTGGTAGCAGATGCTCTCAACAGGAGAGACGGTGCATTTATGTTAACAACACAGAGGCATATCTTAGAAGACCTTCAGGAGATGGGCATCGAGGTTATACTTCCTTGTGATGTAGGAGTTCTGGCGAGTCTACAAGTTCAATCCGACTTGGTAGACAGGATCAAGGCAGCTCAGGCACAAGACCCAAGGATTCAGAAGTTTAGAGCAGAATGTGAGTCAGGACTCAGAAAGGAGATGCAAATTCATGAAGATGGTACCCTTAGGTTTGGGTCACGTCTATGTGTGCCTAGTGGAGATATCAGACAAGAGGTTATGGCAGAAGCTCACAGCTCTCAGTATTCCATACACCCTGGAGGGACCAAGATGTACCAAGATATCAAGCAGCACTTCTGGTGGAACGGAATAAAGAGGGAGATAGCTAGATTTGTTTCCCGTTGCTTGGTATGTCAGCAAGTGAAGGCAAAACAGCAGAGGCCAGCTGGGTTATTGCAACCGCTTTCTATCCCAGAATGGAAGTGGAAACATATTACAATGGACTTTGTGACCGGTTTACCGAGATCACCAAGTGATAAAAATGCTATTTGGGTGATAGTAGATCGGCTTACAAAGGTGGCGCACTTTCTTCCTTTCAGAGTAGGACAATCTACGGAGAAGTTGGCAGAATTGTATATGCAGCAGATAGTCAGACAGCATGGGGCCCCAGTCAGTATTGTGTCAGACAGAGATACCCGTTTTATATCACATTTTTGGAAGAGCTTACATCATAGCCTGGGTACCAAGTTAAGATTTAGCACGGCTTACCATCCCCAGACAGACGGGCAATCAAAAAGAACAATTCAGACTTTGGAAGACATGTTGCGAGCTTATACTCTGGATTTTGGAGGATCTTGGGAAAGCCACCTGCACTTAGTTGAGTTCTCATAAAACAACAGTTATCAAGCCAGTATCCGGATGGCGCCATTTGAAGCACTATATGGTAAGAAGTGTAGGTCGCCACTAGCATGGGATGATATTGGGGAGAGGAAGATACTAGGCCCAGAAATGATTGTCCAGACCGTTGAAGTGGTTAAGGGAATTAGAGAGCGACTTCGAGTTGCACAGGATCGGCATCGTCATTGGACGGACCAGCATCGTAGGCCGCTATAGTTTTCTGTTGGGGACCACGTGTTCTTGCGGATCTCACCTACCCGTGGGGTTATTAGGTTTGGCGTTCGCGGGAAGTTGAGTCCGCGGTACGTGGGCCCATTTGTTATTCTTGATAGGATAGGCGATGTTGCTTATCGTTTATCCCTTCCACCTTCGTTACGAGAGGTGCATGACGTACTTTATGTATCTCAGTTGCGAAAGTATGTATCGGACCCAAGCCATATCCTTGATCATTCTGAGCTGGTTGTTGGTACCAACCTGTCTTACGAGGAACAGCCTGTGTCTATTTTGGACCGAAGAGAGAAGATACTCAAGAATCGAACAATTAGCCTTGTCCGGGTTGCTTGGGGTCATCACTCTTTAGGAGAGTCAACGTGGAAACGTGAGGATGATATCCGATCACGGTATCCGCACCTGTTTGACTCACAAGGTATATCCTTCTCTGTATACCTTGATTATTTTAAACTCCTCATGCTTGCCACCTTATAAGTAGAATTGGTTGCTATCGTAGAATGTTCAACATAGATATGTTACTTACTATTGACATTGTAGAATGATTGCTTACTTAAATTGCTTATACCTTGAGTAGTCCAGCTCTGATGTTTCTATCCTGCTTGGATTTGAAATTCCGAGGACGAAATTTTTCTAAGGAGGGTAGAGATGTCACTTCCTATTCCCAGAATATGTATTTCTAGAATGCATGTACTGTTTAAACGTATTTATTTAATATTTATCATGTATTATTCTGTATTTAAAATTTTATGTTAATTAATTTCCTGCAATTTTATTTCTGTACTTTACTTTCTACTTTTATACTCTGCTTTAGCTTTGCTATGGGTTCGGCTCAAATTGGTTTAATTATGTTGGTTCATCATGAACCGAAATAAACCCCCACCTACCACCACCCCTTCCATTTAAAGCCCATCCCCTTTCTCTCTCTTTATTACTTTACCATTACTCTTCTTCTTCCTCATAACTCTCCTACCAACCTAGAAGAGATAGGCAAGTGCCAACTTGCTTCTTGATGGATCTTCATTTTTGTTGTTCCATTGTCTTTCTCTCAATATTCTAAGACACTTTAGTGCTTGACATTTTTAATTTCTATGGCTAAATTCTTCTAGATCTAAGTTTATAGTATTTTTGGATTTCTTGGGTTTTGATCTATTCAACATTGTTATTTCCAAGTTTTGATGGTTCTATGTTGTAGAGAATTTCGTTCTACCCCATTTTGACCTATGGAAGTCCAAATTTGGACTTACGATGAAGGTTTTATGGAGCTTGGAAGCCAAGGGTTCCATGACCATTCTTTTCAGATTTTCTGAGAAGATGGGTCCCTCATTTCTCAGCCGCATGAGAATCTCATTTCACAGCCGCATAGATTTATTTATTTTCCAATCTCATTCCTCAGCCGCATGAGAATCTTATTTCTCAGCCGCATAGATTTATTTATTTTCCAATCTCATTTCTCAGCCGCATGGATTAATTATTTCCCAATCTCATTTTACAGCCGCATGAATTTATTATTTTCCAATCTTATTTCTCAGCCGCATGGATTTATTATTTTCCAATCTCATTTCAAAGCCGCATAGATTTATTTATTTTCCAATCTCATTTCTCAGCCGCATGGATTAATTATTTCCCAATCTCATTTCACAGCCGCATGGATTAATTATTTTCCAATCTCATTTCACAGCCGCATGAGAATCTCATGTCTCAGCCGCATGGATTATTTATTTCCCAATCTCATTCCTCATTCGCATGGATTATTTATTTTCCAATCTTATTTCACAGCCGCATGAGAATCTTATTTCTCAGCCGCATGGATTTATTATTTCCCAATCTCATTTCACAGCTGCATAGATTTATTTATTTCCTAATCTCATTTCACAGCCGTATGGATTAATTATTTTCCAATCTCATTTCACAGCCGCATGGATTAATTATTTCCCAATCTCATTCCTCAGCCGCATGGATTATTTATTTTTCAATCTTATTTCACAACCGCATGAGAATCTTATTTCTCAGCCGCATGGATTTATTATTTCCCAATCTCATTTCAGAGCCGTATGGATTTATTATTTCCCAATCTCATTTCTCAGTCGCATGGATTATTTATTTTCCAATCTCATTTCACAGCCGCATGAGATTTTTATTTCCCAACCGCATGTGATGGATTTATTTTCCGAATTTGGCATTAATTAACATTGATTGTTATCTTAATTTATAATTGACATGCGTTCCTAGATGGAACTAAGAGACTGGCTAGTCGTCTTATTGAATTAAATGGAATAAGACACGTTCATATTAACTATGAACTATTGCAATCGATTGGCCAATCCCGAATATTGGCATATGGATACATGCAGGCTACAATTTATTTATTTTTACGAAAGCAGCATGTGTACTTTATTGTCAAGGCATGATTATTCTGTAGTTAGTTTTAATTGTTGCATTACGCTATGTAAAACCTACAACCTAACCGCACGGGCATCGTTGTAGAGTTGCGCATATCGTACTTGTACGAAAGTACTCATTCTGATTGACCATGATCCACGACATGGAATTTCGCTTAACATAGAGGCTACTAAGTTAAATAAAATAATGATTGCATGGAGAAAACGGATTTTCGAGTTCTTACATGGCAGCCCTCTTGGGACTATTAAGTGCCCGACAGGCCGGCTGGTTCCCACAGATACCGTAAATTTGCCACACAAGCAGGGAACGATATCTGCTTATATTATTAAATTGTACATGGTATATTAATGACGGGCGTCCCGCTGGGACTCGTCTAATTCATGATTGGCGCAATTGATTGATTGGATAGACTAGCCTTGCTTGTCCATAGTAAGAACTGAGAAATCCTTATTGCATAATTCCAGGATAACTTGGAACTCACAGTAGTAAGCCGTAGGAGTTGGATGGCCGTTTAAGTTGATTTGTTTGTGTACTGTACCTACTCTGTTACCTAACTGAGATGATCAGAGCATCAGGACATGACGGGCCAACTTCTGTCCTTGTTTGGTTGGGAGGTTGGTTCGAAGTGTCGTGATGTTACGTGAATCCCAGTAGCAAGCAGAGATCTATTATTATATTCGCTTATTCACTGGTTTAAATCCTCATATCGTGCTTCCTTGCGGTACTTGCTATTAGAGGTCTAACCTCTCTGGTTTTGCATGGCCAGATTTAGAGCCAGTCCCCGAGGACTCAGCTTACTTCCACCTCCAAGATGGTCAATACTAGAGGAATGATCGCAGGAGGACTCGAGTGGGTTCCTTACTTCCCCGCTCGTTTTTGTTAATTATTTTACATTTTGCCGCTTGGCACCGACATGTTAGTCGGATAGTCTTGCACTTACTTTTACATAATTGTAATTAAGTCAGACTGCAGCTGATAACAATTGTGTATATGTTGCTATATCATCTGGCTATGTTTAGTAAAGCCAGATATCAAGAACATTTTGACTAAGCGTTTGGGACGCCTTACTGCTTTACATTATATGTTCTATATTACTGTTTCTTGTTTGAATGATTGAGACAATAGATGTGAAGTGACCATAGCGAGACTTTCATGTAGTATGCACCCCCTTGTCTTTTAGACAGCATTGATCGTATTATACGGTATTCATCTACCCGTAATACGTAGCTGGCTGAGTCATTCCCCCGCTCTCCAGTATTCTGGTTCTGGGGCGTGACACACTTCAACTTCTCTTTACCCGAACCACACACATAGAAATTCATCACTCAAGGGCACGATACGGTACATATTATTGAACATGAAGGAGTAGAGGAGAAGGGACATAGCCCACTAAACTTAAGTCGACTCGCTCATTGCTCGTCTAGCCGATGCAGCTCGACACCTTAACTTCATTGCACGATCATCTCGTTTGATAAAACCATACGACCACACCATGTTCCTTTGAACTAACCGTCTTATTCGATCTGTCGTGTCTACGCCTCATCTCGTTGCAAGAAACTCCACACGTTACTTGCACATAAAACTAAACCAAATTAATACCTCTCCAAATCGATTTAATGCTTCCTCGAATTGAGTCATTACCTCTTCGAATCAATTGGCCCACAGTAATGCATCGTGCGGTACGGGACATTACAATAAGAAAATAAACTATGCCATCAACTAGTCCAACAAAAATAGGAAATATAGAACATATAAGACAAAGTAGTGAGACGTCCTCGACGCTATATCAAAATGATCATGAAACTAGCTGTACAAAATGATGAGCTAGCACAGTATCAATAATAAATGACCATAGCCATCTGTAGTCTGAATAAGTACAATCATGTTAGAGGAAATAAATATCTAGAATATCAGGCTAAACAAGTGCATGTGGCAAAATGTCCAAAGAGAGAATAAGAGTGGTGAAGAATAAATCCATTCAATCCTCTCGGCGAACATCCTCCTAGTATGTGCAATCAATCAGGAGAAAGTACGTTGGATCCTCAGGCTCAGTTGCTAGATCTGGCCAAACAAAACCAGAGGGGCCATGCCCCTAATAGCAAGTACCACAAGGAAGCACAAGTAAATGAAACAAAATCCAAAAGTAGTAAATATATAACGTGGTCACGTAGTCCATCATCAAGGCAGTATGCCACCCCTACAAAACAAGGAAAAGAGGTATCGCACTACATCGAAACAAAGTACATATCCAGACTATGGTCAGATAATATACACATGTGTCATAACTTCAGTCCATATCCTATCGTAACGCAATAGCCCAATCCCAATGCAAAACAAGGACAAGGGTTGAATCACCACATAACGATAGTCCATGTCCCTAGACTAATATAATATGAGATAAGCCAAAGACAACATGTTTAAGTAAATCGACCAATCAGTATTATAGCTTACTATGTAATATCCAGTTTACCTCATAATACAATAATATAGGAACCCCCAGACCGTGCAATGTCGAAGCGAGACTGGCCAAGACAAGTACATACTCACGAATATAAAAATCAGCACCAGTCCTTCGTAAGGCCGTCGGGCTAATTATTCTCAGTGACAGTTCTAGACCTCCTATATAGTAGATATTGGTATACGGTATAATAATAAAAGTAAAATACTATATTGTTCTAAGGTGGATGATGTATACGATGGATGGTAGGCAATAACCGCCTAACCGCGGCGTCATTCGCTTCGGCGACCATGTATTCCTTAGGATCTCGCCTAACCGCGGCGTCATTCGCTTCGGCGTACGGAGAAAGCTTAGTCCTAGGTATATAGGGCCGTTCGATATTCTAGAGCGAGTAGGAGATGTATCCTATCGTCTCGCTCTTCTGCCGTCGCTAAGTGAGGTACATGATGTATTCCATGTGTCCCAATTACGACGGTATATTCCGAACCCGAGCCACATCCTAGACCATTTGGAATTGGTTGTTGGTACCAACCTTTCGTATGAGGAGAGGCCCGTGTCTATATTGGACCGGAGGGAGAAGATACTCAAGAACAAGACTATTAAATTAGTCCGTGTTGCTTGGGGTCATCACTCTCTAGGTGAGTCAACGTGGGAGCGTGAGGACGACATTCGATCGTGATATCCCTACCTGTTTGACTCGTGAGGTATAATGTCTTTCTTATGCCTTACATTTTCCCTTCCTTGCTTGCATTGTATGATTGTATGATTGAACTGCTTAGTATAACTTGCCTGTGCTTAATGTAGCTTGTTGTGACAATCTCTAGCTCCTTGATTTAATTCCGAGGACGAAATTCTTTTAAGGTAGGTAGAGTTGTCATCCTCATTTCCTGTATTTTCCGTATTTCGTATTTATACTCGTATCTGGATTTTTGGCATGTATTTTTATTTTTCTCAAACTTGTGGGATTTCGGTATTTCCCGTATTTTAGGTTTTGGCATGGCTCGGTTTTATTTGGATTGGTTCGGTTTTATGTGCATTGGATCACCCTAGCCCTATGCTATACCCTCAACCCACCACAACTCTCCCTCTTTATAACCCCCACCTACCACTCTCTCTCCTCATAACTTCCACCATTAATTTTCTTCTTCTTCTTCTTCTCCTTCCTCTACACAACACTCCCAACCCTAGGCAAGTGCACCTTGCCACTTCATGAGAGCCCTATTTTCTTGGTTCATTTGCTAGATTAGGACATGGTGATCAACATTAAAACTTGGTATTTTGTGATTTGAAGTCTTCCTTGCTCTAGATCTAAGTTATTTCTATTTTTGGATTTTGCATGGTTTGATCTCTTTAAGTTGGATTTTCATAGGTTTTGGTGTTTCCAAGTGGAAGAGCATTCAATTCTATCCAAGTTGGAACTTTGGAAATCTGGATTTGGAGTTCGGATGGCCAAGTTATGATGCTTTGAAGCCTTGGGTTCATCCATGGTGTTCTTGCTGTTTGGAGAAGACAGTGAGCAGTGTGCAGAGCTGTTTAGCTTACGCACCCTGAGCTACGCACGCTCTTTAGCGCTGCGTACGCAGACTTAGGTATGCTTCCTGTTGGAAGCGTGTCTCCTGTAGCGTGCGTGACTTTTCACCTACGCTGCTCTCTCAGCGTGCGTGACTTTTCACCTACGCTGCTCCCTGTAGAGTGCATGACTTTTCACCTACGCTGCTCTCTCAGCGTGCGTGACTTTTCACCTACGCTGCTCTCTGTAGCGTGCGTGACTTTTCACCTACGCTGCTCTCTCAGCGTGCGTGACTTTTCACCTACGCTGCTCCCTGTAGCGTGCGTGACTTTTCACCTACGCTGCTCTCTTAGCGTGCGTGACTTTTCACCTACGCTGCTCTTTCAGCGTGCGTGACTTTCCATGTACGCTGCTCCCTTGAGCGTACGTGACTTTTTACGAACGCTGCTCCCCTTGAGCGTGCGTGACTTTTCATGTACGCTGCTCCCCTTGAGTGTGCCTTGGTACGCAGACTTGAGTGAGCCTTGGTACGCAGACTTGAGCGAGCCTTGCGTGCGTGCTTTTGTGCGTACGCAGCTTCCCTGCGTGCGTGCTTTTGCACGTATGCTGCCCCTTGACCCCTTGCTTAATCCATTGGCTCTTAGAGTTTTGGTTTTATATCTTTAAGCTTGGCTCTTCTATAACCCTGTACTTTGATATTTTATTAGATATTTTATGCCCATTTTATATCCTTACGTCTTTTGTCATGAACTTGATTTTACTTAATATGTTTGGAATGACTATTGTACATAGCTTGGTATGGCAAGGAACTTGCATAACACGACAGTGACCCGTAGTGGTGCACTCCTGACATGACCAACCTGACATGATAGTGGCCCGTTGTGGCGCACTCCTGACAAGTACCCTGACATGATTTATCTTGATAACTTGATAGTGGCCCGTGATGGCGCACTTCTGACTTGACATGACCTGATAACTTAGCTTGACCTGTCTTGACACCGTGGGTGGTTCTTTCTTGCTTGCTTGCTAAATCCACTTGTCCAGTCTCGCATCATGTCTAGGATGGGACTCCTGAGTAACACGGTCAGGAGTACCTACTAAAATGGATTAAGGCTAATAACTAGAATAACACAGTAGTCATGAAGAGATAACACAGCTACAGGCAATCCCGTTACCTGGGCGCTCCAGGGATTTGTAGCCTACCGTCGAGTAGGGCGCATTTCCAGCACACTGTCAGGTGTTGCACCCTCTAAGTCACCTAAGGGTACATGTGTCTCCTGGACGATCTACCCACCTGAATTCAACCCTAATCTTTCGTCCTGGGTAACCTGGATGGTCTGCAGGGCTGTGGCTGTGGAACAATCTCACTGCATCTTTTTAGTAATTAGGCCTGTGATAACCCTAGTTAGTTAAAGTAGTAAGCCGTAGGATCTGCTTGGCCGTAATTGATTGAATGAGGTATAACCAGTCTAGTCATGTCTTGATCCCATGCAAGATTGCTTCCTGTCTTGATTACTTACATTACTTATCTTGCCGATAAATGGTGGAAAACCAAGCTCTGTTCAGATGAAGGGTTACAACCCCGATCCTTGTTTGGTTTACGGGTTGTAACCTGGCTATCGGAATAGTTCCATGGTTATCTCGTCGTATATCATCCTGACATGTTTTCGTAATTTTAGTTTTAATATTAGATTTTCTGTGCTGATTGCTGGCTTTTGTTCTTATTTCGTGGCCTTCTTGTGGCACTTGCTCTTTCTGGGGTTGACCCAACTGGTTTTGTGTGGCCAGATTTCGGAGCAGCTCCCGAGGATCTACCAAGCTTCCAGCCCAATGGTGAACACTAGACGGAATCCGGGCCAAGAGTGGGTTTTCTATTTTGTTTCGCTCACTCTATTGTAAAAATTATTCTTTTGAGGCGTTTAGCCGACGAGCACCTGTTAGCTCGAAGCACTTTTACTTACTGTCTGCCTACGGGCTGTAAACATGATTGAATAATCCTAGGGTTGATCATGTATGACTAAACTCTTGCTAGTCCTAACATTTTGTAACGACTAGCTTCATGATCAGCTGAATATGTAATATTTGGGACACCTTATTATTGTATATTTAATGATCATACATCTTGCAACTTTACTTACTTGTGGTAATTGAGACACTAGGCTTGTTCATGACAATAAAAGACTGTTGGCTTGTAGAAAACCCTCATATATCTAGACAGCCGTGACCGTATATCGAGGTGGTTTCCATTTCAATATACGTAGCTGGCTATGTCTGCCCCCGCTCTCCAGTATTCTGGTTCTGGGACGTGACATGGTTTAAGTGGTGGCCCATGCAGGTCTTGTCAATCAAGATGTGTAGGGATTTACCAGATAGATGTCTCAATCAGTACTCGTCCTTGATCTCTGTTCGTATCCTCTGAATCCCTGGATTCTTGCCCTGATCCTGTGCTTATATCGTTGATCTGTCCTGGTCCTTTCCTTATTGTTCCCTGTGTCGTCTTCTTCAGTGGCACTGTACCTGGTCCTACCGATCGACGAGGTGGAGCACTTCCCGCAGATCAGCAGCAACCCGGAGATCAAGCCCAGCATTCCGGGGTAGCCTCCAGAGTTGTGCCTACGGGAGGAGAGTCACCAGTTCGGCCCGTCCAGCCCGCAGAGCCAGATGATGGTACCTTAGTAGGCCTCATCAGAACCTTGATAGCTTCCCAGGATCGTCGAAGCGACGCCCTGCACCAGACAGTTCAAGATGCTTTGACCGAGGCGGACATCCAGGGAACCAGGCGGCTAACAGTTTCAAGCGATTGAACCCTCCTTTCTTCGACGGCAGCGAGGATACGATTGCCGCGGATGCATGGCTTCAGGATACCGAGGTGATTCTGGAAGCAGCTAGGACACCCGAGAATAAGAAGGTAGCGGTGGTACGCCTGCAGTTGTTGGATCTAGCTCGCAATTGGTGGGCGGCGCAGGCCATGGGATTAGTGGTACCCATTGCTTGGGCAGTATTTAGGGAGAGATTCCAGACGAAGTACTTTGATGCTGTGGCTCGGTACGACCTGCAGACCAGATTTACCAACTTGAAGCAAGGAGGCAGGACGGTGGACAGTTATGCATCGAAGTTTTTTAGGCTCAGTAGGTTTGCCCCCACCTTGGTGGCAACCGAGCTCGATAGAGCCCAGCGGTTCCAGCAGGGGCTGCATTTGGAGATCTTGTTGGCGGTTGAGCAGTTCGAGCACCAGACGTTCGATGCAGTCTTGAGATCAGCAAGGAGGCATGAGTATACCTCCCAGAGGATTGTGGATAGGACCGGAGGTAGGAAGCGGTCCCACAGTCAGATGCACCAATCATCAGCTCCAGCACCGGCAGCTAGGGAATTGACCATTGGGACTCCGAGGCGGGCGGCCTCAGTAACGTCGGTTCAGCATTCGACCCCGACGTACCCGCAGCAGCAGAAGCAGAAGCAGACTTCCGCGATGGGATGTTCTCATTGCGGGAAGCCAGGGCATGTGGTGGCAGGCTGTCGTATGGCGCAGGGATTGTGCCTGGCTTTTGGAGCAGCAGATCATAGGATAGGGGCTTGCCCGAATAGGGGTGGTTCATCTGCATCCAACCCTTCTAGCTCTTCGGTGAGAGGACCGACCCCAGCACCAGTTCAGCAACAGCAGTATCAGTCTTCGAGGCCCTTGCCGTCTCAGTCTCAGGCATTCCAGCAACAACACCCCCAGCAGTATGCACAAGCCCAAGCTCAGACCCAGAATAGGCAGAGAGGTTTCCAGCAGAGGAGACCAGCAGCCAGAGGACAAGGTCAGGCCATGATGATGGCTATAGAAGAAGAAGTTGCACCAGGTGAGGTAGTAGCAGGTACTATTCTCGTCAACTCCTTTCCAGCTTCGGTATTGTTTAATTCTGGTGCATCGCATTCATTCATGTCTGCACGATTCGCGACACGGATAGGATTGGAGCCTGAGTCATTATCAGTGAGGCTCAATATACTTACTGGTAATGGTCTTGTGGGAGTAGATCGAGTGTTTTCCTCGTGTTGGATCGTAGTTAGCGGTAGGGAGTTCTCCGCTAGATTCATAGAGTTTCCTATGGCAGACTATGATGTAGTCCTAGGCATGGATTGGTTGAGGAACCAGTACGCTAGGATAGACTGCCATATTGGCAGAGTTGTCTTTAGTATCCCCGGCGAACCAGAGTTTTCGTTTTCCAGAGGCGCAATGGAGCCATCTTCCCCAATATTACGGATGGCAGTAGCAGCAGTGCAGTTACCCCGGATAGTTAAAGAGTTTCCAGATGTCTTTCCAGAGGAGCTTCCAGGGATGCCGCCAGAACGGGAGATTGAGTTCACTATAGACTTGATTCTCGGGACAGCACCAGTGTCAGAGCGAGTCTACAGGATGGCGCCTTCAGAATTAGAGATTTTTTACAAGATGATTGAAGAACTGAGGACCAAGAGATACATCCGTACAAGTGGATCGCCTTGGGGAGCCCCGATGCTTCTTGTAAAAAAGAAGGATGGTACGTCCAGGCTATGTGTTGATTACCGTACCTTGAATTCGGTGACAATCAAGAACAGATACCCTCTTCCGAGGATAGATGACTTGTTTGATCAGCTCAGAGGGGCTTCAGTGTTCTCGAAGATCGACTTGCGGTCAGGATACCACCAGATCAGAGTCAGAGAGCAGAACATCCCGAAGACAGCATTCAGATCGAGGTATGGACATTGGGAGTTCCTTGTTATGCCTTTTGGAGCAACCAATGCACCGGCCGTATTTATGGACCTCATGAATCGCATTTTCATGCCTTACTTGGATCAATTTACGATCGTATTCCTAGATGATATCCTGGTCTACAGCAAGAGTGAAGCGGAGCATGAGCAGCATCTCAGAGTCGTCCTTCAGACGCTTAGGGAGCATCAGTTGTACGCCAAGTTCAGTAAATACGAGTTCTGGCTCGATCGCATTTCGTAATTGGGTCACATCATTACCCGAGGAGGAGTGGAAGTGGATCTCCAGAAGATTGTGGCTATCGAGTCATGGCCGGTACCCAGCTCAGTGGCAGAGGTTCGCAGCTTCCTTGGATTGGCCGGCTACTACCGGCGGTTCGTTTCAGATTTCGCAAGGATTTCAGCGCCGATAACCCAGTTGACCCACAAAGATATGCCGTTTGTTTGGACAGCAGAGTGTCAGGAATCATTTGAGAAGTTGAAGCGAGGTTTGATAACGGCTCCCATTCTCACCTTTCCAGATGGGACCGGAGGATTAACAGTTTATTGCGACGCTTCAGGCAGAGGATTGGGGTGTGTCTTGATGCAGCATGGGAAGGTAATATCTTATGCGTCACGCCAACTTCGTGATCATGAGAAGAATTACCCGACCCACGACTTGGAATTGGCGGCGGTAGTGTTTGCCTTGAAGTGGTGGAGACAGTACTTGTACGGAGATAGAGTGGAGATCTTTACTGATCATAAGAGCCTGAAGTATGTTTTCACCCAGAAGGACCTTAATATGCGGCAGAGAAGGTGGCTCGAGCTATTGGTGGATTATGATGTAGATTTGCAGTATCATCCCGGGAAGGCCAACGTTGTAGCAGATGCATTGAGCAGGAGAGCCGGAGTTTATCTCCTGACGGTGCAACCAGAATTATTGGCAGATCTTCAGAAGATAGGAATTGAAATGGTTCTTCCAACCAGCGTGGCATTGATAGCCAGCCTACAGGTTCAGTCCAGCATAGTTGAGAGAATCCGGGTGGCGCAGTCAACAGATTCCAAGATCCAGCGACTCAGAGCAGAGTGTGAAGCAGGAAGAAGGCCAGAGTTATGTATCCATGAAGACGGTACACTTCGGCACGGCACGCGTCTTTGTGTACCCAGTAGAGATATCAGACAGGAAGTCATGGCAGAAGCCCACAGTTCACAATATTCTATTCATCCGGGAGGTACGAAGATGTACCGTGACATTCGTCAGCATTTTTGGGGGAATGGCATGAAGAGGGAGGTAGCCCGGTTTGTCTCTCGGTGTTTGGTTTGCCAACAGGTTAAAGCTGAACATCAGAGGCCCGCTGGACTTCTTCAACCCTTACCGATCCCAGAATGGAAATGGGAGCATATAACCATGGATTTCGTGACCGGATTGCCCAGATCTCCGGCCGGCAGAGATGCTATTTGGGTAATTGTGGACAGGCTTACCAAGGTGGCACACTTTCTCCCATTCAGAGTTGGACAGTCGACGGCGCAGTTAGCAGAGATGTATCTCAGGCAGATCATCAGGCTTCACGGGGTGCCAGTCAGCATCACCTCGGACAGGGATTCAAGATTCACATCACACTTTTGGCGCAGCTTGCAGAAGAGTTTGGGGACTCGCCTTCAATTCAGCTCAGCTTAGCACCCGCAGACGGATGGTCAATCAGAGCGCACTATCCAGACTCTTGAAGGCATGCTGAGATCCTGTACCCTTGACTTCGGTGGTTCATGGGAGAATCATCTACACCTGGTGGAATTCTCGTACAACAACAGTTATCAGTCCAGCATCCAGATGGCACCTTTCGAGGCTCTTTATGGCAGGAAGTGCAGATCCCCGCTAGCATGGGACGATGTCGTGGAGAGGCAGATGCTCGGACCCGAATTGATTTCCCAAACGGTTGAAGTGGTCAGGAAGGTCAGAGATCACCTCCGAGTTGCCCAGGTCCGCCAGCGCCATTGGGCCGATGCTCATCGGCGTCCCTTAGAATTTTCTGTCGGCGACCATGTATTCCTTAGGATCTCGCCGAACCGCGACGTCATTCGCTTCGGCGTGCGGGGAAAGCTTAGTCATAGGTATATAGGGCCATTCGATATTCTAGAGCGAGTAGGAGATGTATCCTATCGTCTCGCTCTTCCGTCGTCGCTAAGTGAGGAGCATGATGTATTCCATGTGTCCCAATTACGACGGTATATTCCGGACCCGAGCCACATCCTAGACCATTCGGAATTGGTTGTTGGTACCAACCTTTCGTATGAGGAGAGGCCCGTGTCTATATTGGACCGGAGGGAGAAGATACTCAAGAACAAGACTATTAAATTAGTCCGTGTTGCTTGGGGTCATCACTCTCTAGGTGAGTCAACGTGGAAGCGTGAGGACGACATCCGATCGCGATATCCCTACCTGTTTGACTCGTGAGGTATAATGTCTTTCTTATGCCTTACATTTTCCCTTCCTTGCTTGCATTGTATGATTGTATGATTGAACTGCTTAGTATAACTTGTCTGTGCTTAATGTAGCTTGTCGTGACAATCTCTAGCTCCTTGATTTAATTCCGAAGACGGAATTCTTTTAAGGTGGGTAGAGTTGTCACCCTCATTTTCTGTATTTTCCGTATTTCGTATTTATACCCGTATCTGGATTTTTGGCATGTATTTTTATTTTTCTCAAACTTGTGGGATTTTGGTATTTTCCGTATTTTGGGTTTTGGCATGGCTCAGTTTTATTTGGATTGGTTCGGTTTAATGTGCATTGGATCACCCTAGCTTTATGCTACACCCTCAACCCACCACAACTCCCCCTCTTTATAACCCCTACCTACCACTCTCTCTCCTCATAACTTCCATCATTAATTTCCTTCTTCTTCTTCTTCTTCTTCTCCTTCCTCTACACAACACTCCCAACCCTAGGCAAGTGCACCTTGCCACTTCATGAGAGCCCTATTTTCTTGGTTTATTTGCTAGATTAGGACATGGTGATCAATATTAGAACTTGGTATTTTGTGATTTGAAGTCTCCCTTGCTCTAGATCTAAGTTATTTCTATTTTTGGATTTTGCATGGTTTGATCTCTTTAAGTTAGATTTTCATGGGTTTTGGTGTTTCCAAGTGGAAGAGCATTCAATTCTACCCAAGTTGGAACTTTAGAAATCTGGATTTGGAGTTCGGATGGCCAAGTTATGATGCTTTGAAGCCTTGGGTTCATCCATGGTGTTCTTGCTGTTTGGAGAAGACAGTGAGCAGTGTGCAGAGCTGTTTAGCTTACGTACCCTGAGCTACGCGCGCTCTTTAGCGCTGCGTACGCAGACTTAGGTACGCTTCCTGTTGGAAGCGTGTCTCCTTGAGCGTGCGTGACCTTTCACCTACGGTGCTCTCTCAGCGTGTGTGACTTTTCATCTACGCTGCTCCCTGTAGCGTGCGTGACTTTTCACCTACGCTGCTCTCTCAGCGTGCGTGACTTTTCACCTACGCTGCTCCCTGTAGCGTGCGTGACTTTTCACCTACGCTGCTCTCTCAGCGTGCGTGACTTTTCACCTACGCTGCTTCCTGTAGCGTGCGTGACTTTTCACCTACGCTGCTCTCTCAGCGTGCGTGACTTTTCACCTACGCTGCTCTCTCAGCGTGCGTAATTTTTCATGTACGCTGCTCCCTTGAGCGTACGTGACTTTTCACGAATGCTGCTCCCCTTGAGCGTGCGTGACTTTTCATGTACGCTGCTCCCCTTGAGTGTGCCTTGGTACGTAGACTTGAGTGAGCCTTGGTACGCAGACTTGAGCGAGCCTTGCGTGCGTGCTTTTGTGCGTACACAGCTTCCCTGCGTGCGTGCTTTTGCACGTATGCTGTCCCTTGACCCCTTGCTTAGTCCATTGGCTCTTAGAGTTTTGGTTTTATATCTTTAAGCTTGGTATGGCAAGGAACTTGCATAACACGACAGTGACCCGTAGTGGTGCACTCCTGACATGACCAACCTGACATGATAGTGGCCCGTCGTGGCGCACTCCTGACAAGTACCCTGACATGATTTATCTTGATAACTTGATAGTGGCCCGTGATGGCGCACTTCTGACTTGACATGACCTGATAACTTAGCTTGACCTGTCTTGACACCGTGGGTGGTTCTTTCTTGCTTGCTTGTTAAATCCACTTGTCCAGTCTCGCATCATGTCTAGGATGGGACTCCTGAGTACCACGGTCAGGAGTACCTACTAAAATGGATTAAGGGTAATAACTAGAATAACACAGTAGTCATGAAGAGATGACACAGCTACAGGCAATCCCGTTACCTGGGTGCTCCAGGGATTTGTAGCCTGCCGTCGAGTAGGGCGCATTTCCAGCACACTGTCAGGTGTTGCACCCTCTAAGTCACCTAAGGGTACATGTGTCTCATGGATGATGTACCCACCTGAATTCAACCCTAATCTTTCGTCCTGGATAACCTGGATGGTCTGCAGGGCTGTGGCTGTGGAACAATCTCACTGCATCTTTTTAGTAATTAGGCCTGTGATAACCCTAGTTAGTTAAAGTAGTAAGCCGTAGGATCTGCTTGGCCGTGATTGATTGAATGAGGTATAACCAGTCTAGTCATGTCTTGATCCCATGCAAGATTGCTTCCTGTCTTGATTACTTACATTACTTATCTTGCCGATAAATGGTGGAAAACCAAGCTCTGTTCAGATAAAGGGTTACAACCCCGGTCCTTGTTTGGTTTATGGGTTGTAACCTGGCTATCGGAATAGTTCCATGGTTATCTCGTTGTATATCATCCCGACATGTTTTCGTAATTTTAGTTTTAATATTAGATTTTCTGTGCTGATTGCTGGCTTTTGTTCTTATTTTGTGGCCCCCTTGTGGCACTTGCTCTTTCTGGGGTTGACCCAGCTGGTTTTGTGTGGCCAGATTTCGGAGCAGCTCCCGAGGATCTACCAAGCTTCCAGCCCAATGGTGAACACTAGACGGAATCCGGGCCAAGAGTGGGTTTTCTATTTTGTTTCGCTCACTCTATTGTAAAAATTATTCTTTTGAGGCGTTTAGCCGACGAGCACCTGTTAGCTCGAAGCACTTTTACTTACTGTCTGCCTACGGGCTGTAAACATGATTGACAAATCCTAGGGTTGATCATGTATGACTAAACTCTTGCTAGTCCTAACATTTTGTAACGACTAGCTTCATGATCAGCTGAATATGTAATATTTGGGACGCCTTATTATTGTATATTTAATGATCATACATCTTGCGACTTTACTTACTTGTGGTGATTGAGACACTAGGCTTGTTCATGACCATAAGAGACTGTTGGCTTGTAGAAAACCCTCACATATCTAGACAGCCGTGACCGTATATCGAGGTGGTTTCCATTTCAATATACGTAGCTGGCTATGTCTGCCCCCGCTCTCCAGTATTCTGGTTCTGGGGCGTGACAAGGTTGGACCACTAAAAAATAGTATATTTTTGTATATCACTGACCTGAACAAAGGCAATACGGGGTGGAGAAATGGGTTTTCGTGAATCAAGTTTGTTTAAGTTTTACCCAATATTATTCTAACGTGTTTTAATACTAGGGATGAGTCCCCTATAGCCAAGGTTATAAATAGCGGAAGGCGGGTGCGCGGCAGAAAGGTACCGCCTACTGCCTACGCGTTTGAAAATTTTTGCCCATTTTTATCCCTTCTAATTTATTTTGAATAATATGCCCAAGTAACTTGTTAGTATCTGTAATAGTGTCATGATGATGATGAATCCATACAAAGCAACCAAGGAATATTGCCTACGTTATTTTTAAACTATAGAGTATAAATTGTAGTTCACCTGTAGTTGGTCTCTAATTTCTAATTTATTAGTCTATTAAAATGTCTGAATGTCACTAAAATGATGTTGAAATATAGAACGTCTAAACGTCACTAAAGTAATGCAGAAATATATCTAAAAAAGATTTTGAACGTCTGAACCACAGTTTATACTCGATAGCATATTTTAGTCTATAGCATGCACCAACTAATGTTTATGTTTCTTTTCAGTTAGAGACCAACTACAGTTGGAGATCATTCCATACAAAGGAAAAGTCAAAATAGATTCAAAATAGCTGTGAGATCCCGTCTCACTGTATCGATGTTTATATACGGATACATACTCTTGTACTATGCTTTGTATATTCTTGATTTTTGGAATACTTTAAAAAATTTCCCAACTTATAGATTTTCTCCTTGACCGGCATATCGCCAATGTACCATTGTATGCCGACGGCATGACTGTCACTCCCGTTTTCTGTTATACATATTTTCAGTGTACGTATACAAAATTCTGGCCTTTGTTCGGAGACCTGTATTTTGACTCGTCTTTCTTAGCCTTGCTTTGGTTTGGTTTTGACTTAGTGTAATTTGGTTCGGTTCAATTTGGTTTGGCTTGGTTTGGATTGGTTTGAGATGAGAAGGTTTATATAAAACCCAACTCCTCTCTCTCTCTTTCTCTTCCATTATTTCATTTCTCTTCATCATCTTCCTCTTCATTTCTCCTCCAACCTAAGGCAAGTACATCTTGCCAAATTTGGACAAATATTATTTTATTTGTTCTAAACTCTTCCTTACATGATTCTAAGTATCTTTAGAACTTGACATTTTTTATTTTGGTGGATAAATGTTTGTAGATCTAAGTTTATAGCATTTTCGATTTTCTTGGGTTTTGTTCTAAAAACTTCATTATTTTTAAGTTTTGATTGTTCTATGTTGTAGAGAATTCGATTTTACCCAAAATGGACATTTGAAAAGTTAGATTTTGACTTGTTTTGCCAAAGTAAGACTTGGACATCTTCTATGTTCATCTGTCCTGATTTTGACAGGGACGATGAATAGTGCCGCAGGCATGAATAGTGCCGCATGGACTCATAGTGCCGCTGACATGAATAGTGCCGTAGGAATGAATAGTGTCGTATGGATGCATAGTACCGCAGGAATGAATAGTGACGTACGGCTTGCATAGTGCCATATGGATGCATAGTGCCGCAGGAATGAATAGTGCCGCATGGATATATAGTGTCGTATGGCTTGCATAGTACCGCAGGCTTGCATAGTACCGCAGGAATGAATAGTGCCGTAGAATGAATAGTGCCGCATGGCTTTCATAGTGCCGTAGGCTTGCATAGTGCCGTAGGAATAAATAGTGCCGTATGGATGAACAGTGCCGCATGGCTTGTATAGTGTCGCATAGTGCCTATTTTGGCTGTTTTATGTCCTATTTGGCTGAATTGTGGCCAGAATTTCTTCCAACTTCCAACATGAAAGTTGTAGATCTTTTCCTTGGCTTCAAGAATATGTTACCAACTATTTTATGCAAATTTCTTTCATTCTTGATATAGAGCTTATGATTGCATTGCATGTTTTCTATCTTGGCCTAAATTGCGACGACCCTACTTAATAGCTTGATATTTCTTTAATAAATGAATTTCTTAACATGATTTGATAATGTTGTACAATTAGAGATTGATTGTACCCCTCTCATACCCTTAACACTAACACAAATTTAATTGGTATTTTAGGCCAAGTAGTTATCTCATTTATTCATTCTCTTATGTTATGATGCACCTTTTATCAAGATCTATCTATAAGCTTTCTTACGTCTATGATTGCTTAACATGATAGTGACCCCTTGTGGGGCACTCATGATTTATGTATTCCTTCTTTTGCTTAACATGATAGTGACCCATTGTGCACTCATAATGTATGTCTTCTTTGCTTAACACGATAGTGATCCGTTGCGGTGCACTCAAGTCACATGTCACTTCTTTGCTTAACATAATTGTGGCCCGTCGTGGCGCACCCCTAACAAGTACCTGTAACATGATAGTGACCCGTCGTGGTGCACTCCTGGATAGTAATATAATAAGCAATATGACATGATATGAACCATGAATGCTGTTGCGACGGCTTTATTGGCTTATAAGTAATAAATAATTTGGACGCTGTGGGTGTTTCTCTTGAGTGTGTTTGTACAAGCTACATGTTCTGTATTGCATCATGTCTAGGACATAAATTCCTGATTTCCTACGGTCAGGAATTCATACTGAATCTGGCTAGGATTAATGACTAGATTGATCAAGTAGTTCATATAGAGAGGTATTCCGGCTACAAGCAATCCCGTTATTTGGGCGCCTTCTCTGATGGACTTGTAGCCTGCCGACGAGTAGGGCACATTTCCATCCCACTGTCATATGGGACACTTTTTGAAATAAGTAATATGCACACTGTCATGTGTTGCACCCCCAAGTCACTTAATAACTCTCTTAGGGTACATTTGTCTCCTGGGCGATGTACCCACTATTTTACTTATATGGGATACATTTGTCTCATGGGCGATGTATCCGCTATAATTTTTGTAACTTGCATCTGGATAACCTGGATAGTCTGCAGGGCTTGTGGCCGTAGGTATACCTCGTTGCATCTTGTTAGTAACTAGGCTTGTGATAATCCTAGTTAGTTAAAGTATCAAGCCGTACTTATTACTTGGCCGTGATTGATGGATGGAGTCATCCAGTCCAGTCAAGTTTCATCTAGGCAGTATCTGTATGTTTATTTCAGTACACTATGGCTTATGCTTTACTTTCATCGATGAATGGTCAGAGACAAAGTTCTATTCAGGAGAAGGGTTACAACCCCGGTCATTGTTTGGTTTACGGGTTGTAACTTGGCTTCCGAAATAGTTTCTAAGTCATCTTATCATTTGTCATCCTATTCAGTACTCACATTCTATACATGATATTTATGCTATACAATGATCAGAGACTAAGTTCTGTTCCGGAGAAGGGTTACAATCATGGTCCTTGTTTGGTTTAAGGGTTGTAACTTGACTTCCGAATTAGTTCATAAGTCCATTTATCATTGTCTTTCTATATAATTCTTACATACTCACATGTTTAATTATCTCACAAGCTATACATGACTCCCTATGCCGGGTCACCATGCTCTTATGACCCGACTATCTTACAAGTTCATATGTTCTATTGCTTTTACATATTCTCAAGCTTCTATTTACTTAACATGTCTACACTTTATATTATGTTGCATGATAATTACTTTATGCTCCAAGATGCTTACTTATTATCTTCCTATGTTCGGGATAAGTGCATTGATAGTACACGAGTCTCGATCTGTCCTTACTCATTTGTATCTCTAATTGTTGATGTTAGTGATTGCTGGTTTAGTTCGTAGTTTGGCTTCCTTTATGGTACTTGCTATTGGGGGTCCGACCCCACTGGTTTTGTTTAGCCAGATCTGATAAAAAAGTCTAGAGGATCTTCCGCATCATCTACTCGACAGTGACCATCCAGAGCGCCAGAGTACCCAAGTGGGTTTTTCATTTTATTCTCCTATTGGTTACGTACATTATTCTTTTATGGCGTTTAGCCTCCGAGCACGTGTTTAGCTCTTGTTTTGGTCCTTGACCGCCTACGGGTATAAACATGATGTGCGTATTCTAGACTGCAGCTAGAGCAATCATGTATGACTAATACTCTTGCTAGTTTCTCCATTTTGTATTACTAGCTTCATGATAATCCATGTATATATGATTTGCGACGTTTTACTATTGTATGTCTGATGATCATACTTCTTGCTCCTTGTATAATTGCCTGTGATTGAGATACGTAGGATTGTTTTAACCTAGGATCGACTGTTGGCTTGTAGAAGTAACCCCCATGTCTTGACAGCTTATACGTGATTTCAGAGTACTAGTGTACTTTGGTATTGCGTAGCTGGCCTTGTCCGTCCCCACTTGCTAGTATTCTGGTCCTGGGGCGTGACATAGGTTTTAGTGGTGGCCCATGCAGGACTGATTTTTCAGATATGTGGGGTTATTGATGTTTAGTTATCTCAATCACAACTATCCTTTATTGATATCCTTCGTATTATTCTCTATCTCTGATTCTTTGACCTTATATTTGCCTTGATCGTTGATCTCTCATGTTCCCTCGATTTGATCCTTATGTCCTTTAACTTTCAGGGACACTGTTCCTAATCCTTCTGATTACCTTGTTTGGGTTATGCCAATGGCAGGTCAGCAATCTTTTGTCAGTCTAGTTATGGAGAATCATTCTCAGCATTTAGACGAAGAGTCGAGAGTTGACTCGAGGACAGAGGTGCCAGTCCATCCCGATCAACCATCTCAGCCCGTACAACCAGCAGTTCGAGCGGAGGTAGTTCCAGATCAGTCTGATGTACCTACACTCATAAGGATCATCAAGGAAATGATGGAGTCATAACAACGACGAGATCTCGCTCTCCAGCAGAGCATCCAGATGTTGATAGACCTTAGTGTGCAAAGAATACCCGAGGAACTTCAAGTCGAGGACTTGCAGCCAGAAGAAGTACAGGTTAGAACCAGGAAGTACCTGTCATCTAATCTGTCAGCATATCTGTGACGCCCCAGAACCAGAATACTGGAGAGCGGGGGCGAACATAGCCAGCTACGTATATTGAAATGGAATCCACCTCGCTATACGGTCACGGCTGTCTAGATATGAAGTTTTACTACAAGCCAACGGTCTCTTAAGGTCAAGCCTATTGTCTCAATCTCAAACAAGTAATATAATTACAAGATGTTAGACCACCAAATATACAATAAAAGGCGTCCCAAATATTACATATTCAGCTGATCATGAAGCTAGTCATACAAAATGCGAGGACTAGCAAGAGTTAAGTCATACATGATCAACCCTAGGATTTGTTAATCATGTTACAGCCCGTAGGCAGACAGTAAGTAAAGATTGCATCGAGCTAACAGGTGCTCGTCGGCTAAACGCCTCAAAAGAATAAATTTAAAATGTAGTGGGTGAAACAAAATGGAAAACCCACTCGTAGCCCGGATTCCTTCTAGTCGCCACCATTGGGCTAGAAGTTCGGTAGATCCTCGGGTGCTGCTCCGAAATCTGGCAACACAAAACTAGCTGGGTCAAACCCCAGAAAGAGCAAGTACCACAAAGGAGGCCACGAAATAAGAACAAAAGCCAGCATATCAGAACATAAGAAAATGGAAGAAAAGTACAAGTAATAAAGAGTACAGCAGGACAATGAACGACTAGGGACGTAGAACCATTCTGGGAGCCAGGTTACAACCCATAAACCAAACAAGGACCGGGGTCGTAACCCTTCGTCTGAATAGTACCTTGTCTCTACCCATTTATTGTTAAAAATAAGTAAAACAATCATGATCAGGGGTACCAGGTACAGGGACTAGACGAGACTTAGACAAGGCTGGACACCATCCATTCACAAACGGCCAAGCAATTACTACGGCTTACTACTTAACTAACTAGGATTATCACAAGCCTAATAACTAACAAGATGCAAATAAGAAATTCCCAGTCCCAAGCCCTGCAGACTATCCAGTTATCCTTCCGCGGGTTGATAGTATGGTTGGGTACATCGCCCAGGAGACGATATACCCTTAGGTGACTTAGAGGGTGCAACACATAACAGTGTGCTGGAAATGTGCCCTACTCGTCGGCAGGCTACAAGTCCATTTAAAGAGCCCATATAACGAGATTGCCTGTGACTGAAAATTTTCTCCATGAACTATAGTTTGATCTAGTCATTAGCCTAACCCATATTCAGTGTGAATCCCTGACCGTGGTAACCAGGGAGTCACGTCCTAGACATGATACGAGACAAGACAAGTGGATTGCACAAGGCAGCAAGAATGAACACCCACGGCGTCAGAGTTGATTATACGAGTCAAGTTAGCCATCGCAACAGCATCAAGTCAAGTCAAGTTACAAGTTACAGGTGTACAAGTTACAAGTCAGGAGTGCGCCGCCACGGGCCACTATCAAGTCATCCAGTCGCAAAGATAAATCATGGATCACAGGTCACAAGTAAGAGCGCACCCCATCGGGTCACTATCGAGAAGATCAGAAAGTACTAAAATCATAAATCACAAAATTTACGAGAATCGTACTAGTCATAAGCAAAACACCGAAAACCGTGCCAGGTCGTGTTGGGTTAAGACAGTCGTGTTGTATGGAACAAGATCTCAAACTCCAATCCACAAAAGAGTAGCCAGGTCCAAGGAAATTAAACCAAATCATCATGGGCAAGTAGGTTGCGCAGAGGATCAGATTGTGCAGGGGGAATGGACTGCGCAGGGGAATAAACTGCACAGGGGAATGGACTGCGCAGGGAATGGACTGCGCTGGGTCAGGTTGCGCTGAAAGCGGGTTGCGCTGAGAGCAGGTTGCGCTGGGTCAAGTTGCGCAGGGTTGAGTTGCGCTGGAGCCAAGCCGCACTGGGAGCGAGCGGCGCAGCAGTCAAGTGCGCCAATAGAGGGAAGGCACTGGAGCTAAGATGCGCCAGCGCAAGTCAGCCTAGCGTAAGGCGCTGGCCGAGGAGTTGCGCAGTACGGCCATGCGCTAAGGGGCACAGGCCGAGAGTTATCTTCTCCATCAGGCCGAGAGGAAGACTCCAAGAACCCTAAATCTCCAATCTTCATATCTTGACCAAAACAAAACCAAATTTGGATTTTCAAAGTTCTAACTTGTGTAAAATTGAATTCTCTTCCACATGGAAGCCTCAAATCAAGCAAAAATCTAAGTTTAACAGATCAAAACCAAGAAAAATTGGAAATAGTTAAAACTTAGATCTATAAAAATGGAAGCTCCAAATCACAAAATTCTAAGTTATAATGTTGTTCACCATGGCCTAGTCTAGCTAATTGACAAATAAAATGGGGTGCTTAATTGGTGGCAAGGTGCACTTGCCTATGGTGTTGGTAGAGGAAGGAAGAAGAAGATGGAGAAAATTAATGGAAGTTATGAGGAGAGAGAAAGTTAGGTGGGGTTTTAATGAGGGAGGGTGTGTTGTGTTGAGGGTGGAGGTTAGCTAGGGTGTTCCAATGCATACTAAACCAAACCAAACCAATTCCTTCTCCATAAAATAAAACCAAGCCAGGTCCAAAACCCATTTTACGAGAAAACCAAAATCCGCAAGTTAAGCCAAAACACAATTACAGGCCATAATCTGAGAAAATAAAATACAGGTCCGAAATACATATAAGCCTAATCAAAATACGTATTTCAAAATACGGGCATTACAACTCTATCCACCTTAAAAGAATTTCGTCCTCGAAATTTAAATCAAGATGCTTAGAGATGTAAGAGCCAGCTATACTATCCACAATTAAGCTACACTAAGCAAACAATCAAACAATCATACATGCAAGCAAGGGATAGAAAGCATAAGGCATAATGAAGATATTATACCTTACGAGTCAAACAAGTCGGGATATCGCGATCGGATGTCGTCCTCACGCTCCCACGTTGACTCACCTAGAGAGTGATGACCCCAAACAACACGGACTAAGCTAATAGTCTTATTCTTGAGTATCTTCTCTCTCCGGTCCAATATAGACACGGGCCTCTCCTCATACGAAAGGTTGGTACCAACAACCAATTTCGAATGGTCCAGGATATGGCTCGGGTCCGGAATGTACCGCCATAATTGGACACATGGAATACATCATGTACCTCACTTAGCGACGACAGAAGAACGAGACGATAGGATACATCTCCTACTCGCTCCAGGATATCGAACGGCCCTATATACCTAGGACTAAGCTTTCCCCGTACGCCAAAACGAATGACGTCGCGGTTAGGCGAGATCCTAAGGAATACATGATCGCCGATAGCAAACTCTAAGGGACGTCGATGAGCATTGGCCCAATACCGCTGGCGATCTTGGGCCACTCGAAGATGATCTCTGATTCTTCTGACCACTTCAACTGTCTGGGCAATCATTTCTAGACCGAGCATCTGCCTCTCTCTAACATCATCCCAGGCTAACGGGGATCTGCACTTCCTACCATACAGTGCCTCGAACGGAGCTATCTGAATACTGGCCTGGAAACTATTATTGTACGAGAATTCTACCAGGTGCATGTGATCCTCCCATGAACCACCGAAGTCAAGGGTACAAGACCTCAACATATCTTCAAGAGTCTGGATTGTGCGTTCCGACTGGCCATCTGTCTGCGGGTGATAAGCTGAGCTAAACTGAAGGTGAGTTTCCAAACTCTCTTGCAAGCTGTGCCAAAAGTGTGACGTAAACCTTGAATCTCTGTCCGAGGTGATACTGACGGGCACACCGTGAAGCCTGACAATCTGCCTGAGGTACATCTCTGCCAACTGGGCCGTAGACTGACCAACTCTGAATGGGAGAAAATGAGCCACCTTCGTAAGCCTGTTAACTATAACCCAAATAGCATCTCTACCAGCTGGAGATCTAGGCAATCCAGTCACAAAATCCATGGTCACATGCTTCCACTTCCATTCTAGAATCGACAAGGGCTGAAGAAGTCCAACAGGCCTATAATGTTCAGCTTTAACCTGCTGACAAACTAAACACCGAGAGACAAATCGGACTATCTCCCTCTTCATGCCATTCCACCAAAAATATTGACGAATATCGCTATACATCTTCGTACAACTGGGATGAATAGAATACTGTAAACTGTGAGCTTCTACCATGACCTTCTGTCTGATATGTCCACTAGGTACACAAAGACGAGTGCTGTGCCGAAGTGTACCATATTCATGAATGCACAACTCTGGCCTTCTTCCTACCTCACACTCTGCTCTGAGTCGCTGAATCTTGGAATCTGTAGATTGCGCCATCCGGATCCTCTCAACTATGCTGGACTGAACCTGTAGACTGGCCATCAATGCCACGTTGGTAGGAAGAACCACTTCAATTCCCATATTCTGAAGATCTGCCAATAATTCTGGTTGCGCCATTAGGAAGTAAACTCCGGCTCTCCTGCTCAATGCATCTGCTACAACGTTGGCCTTCCCTGGGTGATACTAAAAATCCACATTGTAGTCCACCAATAGCTCAAGCCATCTTCTCTGCCGCATATTAAGGTCCTTCTGGATGAAAACATACTTCAGGCTCTTGTGATCAGTAAATATCTCCTCTCTGAAGTCGCCATCCTGTAGACTCGCTCTGATACTGTGCTGTTCCGGGGATCAAGTCTACAGTGAACTCAATCTCCTATTCTGGCGGTATCCCTGGAAGTTCTTCTGGGAAAACATCTGGAAACTCTTCAACTATTCGGAATAATTGTACTGCTGCTACTGCCATCCGCAATACTGGGGAAGATGGTTCCACTGCGCCTCTGGAAAATGAAAACTCTGGCTCGCTTGGAATACTAAAGACAACCCTGCCAACATGGCAGTCTATCCTAGCATACTGGTTTCTCAACCAATCCATGCCTAAGACTACATCATAGTATGCCATAGGGAATTCTATAAATCTAGCGGGGAACTCTCTACCGCTAACTACGATCCGACACGAGGAAAACACTCGATCTACTCCCACAAGACCATTACCAGTAAGTATATTGAGCCTCACTGATAATGACTCGGGCTCCAATCCTATCCTTGTCGCGAATCGTGCAGACATGAATGAATGCGATGCACCAGAATCAAATAATACCAATGATGGAGAAGAGTTGACGAGAATAGTACCTGCCACTACCTTACCTGGTGCAACTTCTTCTTCCATAGCCATCATCATGGCCTGGCCTTCTCCTCTAGCTGCGGGTCCCCTCTGCTGGAAACCTCTCTGCCTACTCTGTACTTGAGCCTGGGTATACTGCTGCTGGTTCTGCTGATGAAACGCCTGGGCCTGAGGCAACAATGGCCTCGGGTACTGCTGCTGCTGCATAGGTGATGGTCCCCTAACCGATGGACTGGTTAGGTTAGAAGAGGACGAACTACCCCTATTCGGGCAGGCTCCTATCTTGTGATCTGCCGCTCCACAAGCCAGGCATAATCCCTGCGCCGTGCGACAATCTGCCACCATGTGCCCTGGCTTTCCGTAATGAGAACATCCCATCTCGGAAGTCTGCTTCTGCTGCTGCGGGTATGTCGGGGTTAAATACTGAACCGACGTTACTGAGGCCGCCCGCCTCGGAGTTCCAATGGTCAAACCCCTAGCTGCCGGGGCTGGAGCTGATGATTGGTGCATCTGACTGTGGGACCGCTTCCGACCTCCGGTCCTATCCACGATCCTCTGGGAGGTGTACTCGTGCCTCCTAGCTGCCCTTAATACTGCATCGAACGTCTGGTGCTCGAACTGCTCGACTGCCAATAAGATCTCCAAATGCAGTCCCTGCTGGGACCGCTGGGCCCTATCAAACTCGATCGCCACCAAGGTGGGGGCAAACCTACTGAGTCTAGAAAACTCAGATGCATAACTGTCGACCGTTCTGCCTCCTTGCTTTAAGTTGGCAAATCTCGTCTGTAGGTCGTACCGAGCTACAGCATCGAAATACTTCGTCTGGAATCTTTCTCTAAACACCGTCCAAGTAACCGGCACTGCTAATCCCATGGCCTGTGCCGCCCACCAACTGCGAGCTAAGTCTAGCAACTGTAGGCGTACTACCGCCACCTTCTCATTCTCAGGTGTCCTAGCTGCTTCCAGAACCACCTCGGTATCCTGTAGCCAAGCGTCCGCGGCAATCGCATCTTCGCTGCCGTCGAAGAATGGAGGGTTCAAGCGCTTGAAGCTGTTGGCCGCGCTGTTCCCTGGATGATCGCCTCTGGTCAAAGCATCTGCCACTACCTGGTACAAGGCGTCTCCTCTACGATCCTGGGAAGCTATCAAGGTCCTGATGAGACCTACCAAGGTGCCATCGTCAGGCTCGGCGGGCTGGACGGGCCGGATTGGTGGTTCTCCTCTGGTAGGTACAACTCTGGAGGCTACCCCGGAATGCTGGGCTTGATCTCCAAGTTGCGGCTGGTCCAAGGGAAGTGCTCCACCTTGCTGATCGGCGGGGTCAGGTACAGTGTCGCTGAAGAAGAAGACACAGGGGAACAATAAGAAAGGACCAGGACAGATCAACGATACAAGCACATGATCAGGGCAAGAATCCAATGATTCAGAGGATATGAACGAAGATCAAGGATGAGTATTGATTGAGACATCTATTTGGTAAACCCTCACATTCTTGAATGCCAAGACCTGCATGGGCCACCAATTAAACCATGTGACGCCCCAAAACCATAATACTGGAGAGCGGGGGCGAACATAGCCAGCTACATATATTGAAATAGAATCCACCTCGCTATACGGTCACGGCTGTCTAGATATGAGGGTTTACTACAAGCCAACGGTCTCTTAATGTCAATCCTATTGTCTCAATCTCAAGCAAGTATTATAATCATAAGATGTTAGACGACCAAATATACAATAAAAGGCGTCCCAAATATTACATATTCAGCTGATCATGAAGCTAGTCATACAAAATGCGAGGAGTAGCAAGAGTTAAGTCATACATGATCAACCCTAGGATTTGTTAATCATGTTATAGCACGTAGGCAGACAGTAAGTAAAGATTACATCGAGCTAACAGGTGCTCGTCGGCTAAACGCCTCAAAAGAATAAATTTATAATATAGTGGGTGAAACAAAATAGAAAACCCACTCGTAGCCCAGGTTCATTCTAGTTGCCACCATTGGAATGGAAGTTCGGTAGATCCTCGGGTGCTGCTCCGAAATCTGGTCACACAAAACCAGCTGGGTCAAACCCCAGAAAGAGCAAGTGCCATAAAGGAGGCCACGAAATAAGAATAAAAGCTAGCATATCAGAACATAAGAAAATGGAAGAAAAGTACAAGTAATAAAGAGTACAGCAGGACAATGAACGACTAGGGACGTGGAACCGTTCCGGGAGCCAGGTTACAACCCATAAACCAAACAAGGACCGGGGTCGTAACCCTTCGCCTGAATAGCACCTTGTCTCTACCCATTTATTGTTAAAGATAAGTAAAACAATCAAGATCAGGGGTACCAGGTACAAGGACTGGACGAGGCTTAAACAAGGCTGGACACCTCCATTCACAAACGGCCAAGAAATTACTACAGCTTACTACTTAACTAACTAGGGTTATCACAAGCCTAATTACTAACAAGATGCAAATAAGAAATTCCCAGTCCCAAGCCCTGCAGATAATCCAGTTATCCTTCTGCGGGTTGATAGTATGGTTGGGTACATCGCCCAGGAGACGATATACCCTTAGGTGACTTAGAGGGTGCAACACATGACAGTGTGCTGGAAATGTGCCCTACTCGTCGGCAGGCTACAAGTCCATTTAAAGCGCCCAGATAACGAGATCGCCTGTGACTGGAAATTCTCCATGAACTATAGTTTGATCTAGTCATTAGCCTAACCCATATTCAGTGTGAATCTCTGACCGTGGTAAGCTGAGAGTCACGTCCTAGACATGATGCGAGACAAGACAAGTGGATTACACAAGGCAGCAAGAATGAACACCCACGACGTCAGAGTTGATTATACGAGTCAAGTTAGCCATCGCAACAGCATCAAGTCAAGTCAAGTTACAAGTTACAGGTGTACAAGTTACAAGTCAGGAGTGCGCCGCCACGGGCCACTATCAAGTCATCCAGTCGCAAAGATAAATCATGGATCACAGGTCACAAGTAAGAGCGCACCCCATCGGGTCACTATCGAGAAGATCAGAAAGTACTAAAATCATAAATCATAAAATTCACGAGAATCGTACTAGTCATAAGCAAAACATCGAAAACCGTGCCAGGTCGTATTGGGTCAAGACAGTCGTGTTGTGTGGAACAATATCTCAAACTCCAATCCACAAAAGAGTAGCCAGGTCCAAGAAAATAAAACCAAATCATCATGGACAAGTAGGTTGCGCAGAGGATCAGATTGCGCAGGGGGAATGGACTGCGCAGGGGTATAAACTGCGCAGGGGAATGGAATGCGCAGTGAATGTACTACACTGGGTCGGGTTGCGCTGAAAGAGGGTTGCGCTGAGAGCAGGTTGCGCTGAGAGCAGGTTACCCTGGGTCAAGTTGTGCAGGGTTGAGTTGCGCTGGAGCCGAGCCGCACTGGGAGTGAGCGGCGCAGCAGTCAAGTGCGCCAATAGAGGGAAGGCGCTAGAGCTAAGAAGCGCCAACACAAGTCAGCCTAGCACAAGACACTGGCCGAGGAGTTGCACAGTCCGACCTTGCACTAAGGAGCGCAGGCCGAGAGTCATCTTTTCCATCAGGCCGAGAGGAAGACTCCAAGAACCCTAAATCTCCAATCTTCATATCTTGACCAAAACAAAACCAAATTTAGATTTTCAAAGTTCTAACTTGTGTAAAATTGAATTCTCTTCCACATGGAAGCCTCAAATCAAACAAAAATCTAAGTTTAATAGATCAAAACCAAGATAAACCGAAAATAGTTAAAACTTAGATCTAGAAAAATGGAAGCTCCAAATCACAAAATACCAAGTTCTAATGTTGTTCACCATGGCCTAGTCTAGCTAATGGAAAAATAAAATGGGGTACTTATTTGGTGGCAAGGTGCACTTACCTATGGTGTTGGTGGAGGAAGGAAGAAGAAGATGGAGAAAATTAATGGAAGTTATGAGGAGAGAGAAAGTTAGGTGGGATTTTAATGAGGGAGGGTGTGTTGTGTTGAGGGTGGAGGTTAGCTAGGGTGTTCCAATGCATACTAAACCAAACCAAACCAATTCCTTCTCCATAAAATAAAACCAAGCCAGGTCCAAAACCCGTTTTACGAGAAAACCAAAATTTGCAAGTTAAGCCAAGACACAATTACAGGCCATAATCCGAGAAAATAAAATACAGGTCCGAAATAACACCATTACTTTGTTGGATCGAGACTTATTCTGTGTTAAGAATAATCTGCATATTGAACAGAGTTATACTACAGAATCAAGTTCCCAACAGATGGATTAGAGAAGTCCATTCATTGATTATGCGGTTCATGGGATTTTACCTGAAGATCCAAAAGAAGCGGCATCAATTAAAAGATGATCGTTTCGATTCTATTATGATTCTTCTTTGCATATGTTATATCGTCGTTCTTATGATGGACTTTTCCTGCGTTGTCTCTCTGGGAATGAAGCTAAGCAAACACTTTGTGAAGCTCATGATGGTGTCTGTGGTGCCCATCAACCGGGTCCAAAATTATAGGACCGCATTCGAAGAATGGGGTATTATTGGCCATCCATGATAGCAGATGCTGTGGATTATGCCAGACGGTGTAAAGTATGTCAGATTCATGCTGATTTTATTCATCAATCGTCTGAATTTCTACATCCTACAGCGGCTTCTTGGCCCTTCGAAGCTTGGGGTATGGATATCATTGGTCCTATTAACCCCCCTTCTATTAAGGGACATCGATTTATTCTAGCTATAACCGATTACTTTTCTAAATGGGCGGAAGCGGTTCCTCTTGTTGAAGTAAAAACGTCTAATGTGGTTAGTTTCATTAAACACCATGTCATTTATCGTTTTAGGATTTCCCGACGGATAATTCATGACAATTGACCACAATTTTCCAGTCAGGCATTTTATCGATTCTGTGATAAGAATCGGATCCAAAACCTGGCTTCTACAGCTTACAATCCAGCTACTAATGGTTTGGCCGAAGCCTTCAACAAGACAATCATCAAACTTCTCAAAAATTTTGTCTCTTCTAATAAACGTGATCGGAATGAGAAACTTGGAGAATGTTTATGGGCTTACCGAACGATAGTCCGAACTCCTACTGGTTTTACATCATTTTCACTGGTTTATGGATGTGAGGCGGTTCCTCCACTGGAAATCCAGATTCCATCTCTTCGAATAGCCATTGCTAATGAGCTAACTACAGAAAACAATAATCGCTTACGACTTCAAGAACTTGAAGGATTGGACGAGAAGTGTCTTCAAGAGCAACAACACATTGAGCTATATCAAGCCCGCATATCTCAAACTTTCAATCGTAAAGTTAAAGAGAGGGTATTCAAAGTCGGTAAGCTAGTTCTAGCTGTTCGAAGACCGATGGTGATGACTCATAAGAGCAAAGGAATCTTCTAAGCAAAATGGGAAGGCCCTTATGTTATCGAGACAGTTTTCTCCAACGGTGCCTATAGGTTGTCCAAACCTAATGGAGATTTGCTCATGATGCCGATCAATGGCAAATTCTTGAAGAAATATTATGTTTAAATTTTTTTCTTTATTCCCCAGCTACCAATGTTTGGTAAAGCTGATTACTTGTCTCCTTGAAGAGAATTTTGATATTTTGTCTTACCAATTAATAAAAAAAGGGATTTATTATTTATTATGTCCTCACGACCTCTGAATAAATATTAAGGCTACTTCTTTTCCTATCTATCATATCCATTTAACCTCTGCATAGGTATTAATCTATTTTTCTTTGAGTTGTTACGATTTGTCACGTTCATATTACCTCTGATAGTATCGTATACTCTAAACAGAAAATAAGATTTTATTATCTATCATGTCCATATTACCTCCGGATAGATACAATTTATCATGCTTAGAAAGCTTGTCATGTCCATATTACCTCTGATAAGTGTTTTCTATCTCATACCTATTGTATAATAAATGATAAGGTCACAAAACAAAATATTTCACTCATATCTTCAAAATATTACAGAATGAAATAAACAGAAGAATACATAATTCTTTATTGATGAACAAAAAGAAGATTACAAAAGCTCTCTAAGGTGGAGCAGAGATATCTAGAAGTAATTTTTGTAGCTCTGCTAGACGTTTGTCACGAGAGCTCAATACTTTCTTGGTAGCTTCAGAGTGTCGGGCTTCAGGAGTACATATGTGAGAAAGTCCAGCAAAAGTAACTATAAGCTTGTCTTTGGCTTCATCAAGGGTTTTGATGGTAGATTCAGCTCCGAAGACCTGTTCTTCCAAGATTGAGCTCTGAGTTAAGTGCTGGTCTCGGGCC
This sequence comes from Iris pallida, assembly GCA_029216955.1. Classification (NCBI taxonomy): domain Eukaryota; kingdom Viridiplantae; phylum Streptophyta; class Magnoliopsida; order Asparagales; family Iridaceae; genus Iris; species Iris pallida. The sequence continues at coordinate 114,855 of JANAVB010031218.1, forward strand.
ATGATTATCTGCTCCCTCTCTGCCTTCAAGCGAACTAGCTCAGCCTTGACTTCGCGAATTATATCATTTTGTTGATGAATTCTTACATTCGAAGTTTCATAGGCTTCTCTATGGCTATCCAGTTCGGGCTCTACTCCAGCTAAAAAAGCATTTTCTTTGGCAACTTTTATGCTATATTCATGGAGGACTTCATTGAATCTCGTCTTTCGAGCGAGATAGTCGGCAGATTAAGCTTCATACTCTTCTTGGATGAGACTTTCAACAGTTTCACTTGACAGCTTAAGATATTCTCTGATAGGCTGTTCAAGTCCCTCCATGATTTTCTCTAATGCTGCTGCTCTCGCCGTATCATTGAACATGGTAATATTTCTAATGGTAAGAGCGATCGCCGCCTTCAAGCTCTCATAATTGAGGCCCTTATTCAGGACCATTTTGATTAGAGACGCCAAAGTCTTGTAAAAGGTTTCAGTATGAATCTCAACTATGAGATTCATTTCTACACTTGAACTTGGCGTCGCGGCGATATCTACCAAGTCTCTTCTCTGAAGACTAGGAGCAGATGCTGATGCTTTGATAGCAGGCGGAGATAAAGCCATTGTTGTCACTGCTACCATAGCCAACTGGTTCCTAGGAGCTTCAGGAACATGGTCCTCAACAGTTGTTGCTCCAGCTGTCTCTGGAGCTGAAACTACTAGAGTTTCGGTAGCAGTGATAGGTGCGAATGGAATGATATTTGTGGCAGCTGATTCAAGTTCCGGTATTGTCTCTTCAGAAACCTGTACTGGATCAGTAGTAATAGCAGAGGATGCTATTATACCTTCCCCAGCTTCAGCTGATGACTTAAGTATGCCTTCATCACCTTCCTCAGCTACTGGCTCTGCAGGTTCTTCGAGTATCTCAGTTGTAGTAAATTCTTCTATAACTGATTCTTCATTAAAATCTAACTCTTCCTCAGCAGCCTTTTCATCGTCTACAGTAAGTTCTACTGTAGTTTCTTCTTTTTCCTTGCCCCCGGCAGAAGAGAATACTTCTAAGTGAGCCTCTGGTTGAGTTCGTATTTCTGGCTCTGGTTGTACTTCCAGAGATAGAGGATTTTCTTCCTGAGTCTCCACTTCAAGCTCATGTAATACTTCTTCTTGAGCATTTTCTTCTTTTGAAGAAGAAGCCTCCTCCTCAGATTCCTCGTTTTCCTCATAAATATCTTCTTGAGGAGGAGGAGCCACAAGCTTTGGGCCAATGATAACACCTACAGAAATTAAACAAAATAAGTTAATATACAAAAAATCATAATTTTGTATGGATTTTGCATATATTATATTTACCTGGAATAGGTGTTGGACGCGCCAAATATGCGTCATAATCCCCATTCCAATCCTCATCATCAAAACTGATAGCGGGTTCATCGGATGGGATGAGATCTCGATCAATGGTATGTGCTGGGACGACATCTCCAACCACTTGTGCCTTTTGTGGCAAAGTTAAATGAAGTGATAAACTGAGGCGTCCGGGAGATAGGACTACCACAGTTTCTGTTGGTGCTGCAGGTTAGGAGGCTGAAGATCCTTCTCCAGGGTGACCTGAAGAAGATGCAACATGTCACGGCTCATCCACCTGAATATCACTCTCCGGAGTAGCAGCCCTTGATCTAGAAGGCCCTCTGGTTGTGGTCTACTTCTTCTTTTCCGAGGTTTTCTCGGGAAGAGTGACAGGTGCACTTTGTTTCCTTTTTTGGGATTTGCCAATGATGATAGGTTCGGCAGCTTTTTCCCCGACTCACGTAGGGATAACTTCCAGGTACTGATCTGGAATAGCTGTGTCGTCAGGGATGTCTGATGGCACCCTGATCGGCTCTTCAATATTTCCTTCCTTAGGCCATCTTAGGGTACCTCTCATGTTGTAGCCGTGGGCGAAGGAACGGATGGAAGCGTAAAAGTGAGCATACGTATGAAGTATATGTAACTCTGTGGTGCTGGTAGCGGTTGATACTTTGAATTTGGCACCAGTACGGGCAGTACTAAAGTACCTCCAACCTCTTGCACCATCAATTAGTTTTCCATAGTGACGGAAACTAGTAGAGGGATTACATGAAGTTGGTCATATCCAAATTGACGAGCGAATCTACTTGGTAGATATGGTTACGCACAACTATCTTCATTTCTGTACATCAGATGAGATGGTCTGTTGCACTGTAGCCACCTGAAGACTGGTGCTGACAATAAATTTTTTCTTTCATCTTCGTCTTCAAATTAAACGCCGAAAAAGTCGGCTGGAACTTCTGGCCTCGTGCAGAAAAAGTTCCAGCCATAGGAATAATTCAAGACTGTTCAGGTATCTGCCACTGTCGTGGCAATCCATGTAGCTTTGCTAAATTTTTGGAGAAAGACCTCCGCATCATCTTCCGGGCCTGGTGGCAACAATCTGCAGTTGTGGTGTAACAGCCAACCCATCAAGTGGGTATAGGGCATTTCTAACCTGGGGAATACATTTCGGTTAGGAGCATTATTAATCAGTTCCTCACTGAAAGTTCTCAAACCTGCATTGATGCGGCACACCATTGCCGACAGCAGGTTGATTCTGGTTTTGAATACCAAACGTACTGCTGGCCATAGTACGTTCCGGTGGATCCTATCAACTGTACCAGTCCCCGGTACAACCCATCTCCTTAACCATAGAGAAAGGAAACCTGCCAGCAAGGCCTTTCTGGAGATCTTCTGGCTACCATATCGGAGGAAGCTTAAGACTTCGGTTCCAGCCGAAAATTCCCCAGTCTTAGTTGACATATATTTATTCAGGAATTTGTAACTAATCATCATATCCCGTATTTTGTCAGCAGGGATTGTTGAACTAGTATTGATAGTTGGAGCTTTGTTCTCCTGGAACCTCTCTTTATCATCTTTGGATATTTTATCCTTATGAAAAAAGAGGTATGTCGTCCATTTGTTGATGTATGCTAGATGAGACCCACTCTCATGCATAGTAGTGCAGATCATGTAGTGGCACATCAATTCTTCATATGCCTCAACCAACTGAGAGTTTTTCTTCCTGATTTCAGCCAGTTCCCGGTTGGAGGGAACATATTCTTCATATGGGGCTTCCCCCATTGGCAGCTTTGAGATGAATTGCATCTCATGGAGTACGAGACCCATTTCACCTCTCGGGGTCGCAAAAGTTCCAGTTGAACTTATGTACATCTCTATCAAGGCGAAGAACAAGTTACTGTTCGGTGGTATGCCTTGACTAGTTGAGGCCACTGCTTCATACAGGCCGATGTCTTTCAGCTCTGTCTCAAAATTCTTCATCATCCAAACGCTAGTCTGGATCCAGTTCTGCTTAAATGGAGTTAACCATCCAGATAGCCTAGGGTTTGTTTGGGGATACAATACCGCAGCCCTTATGAACTTATTGACGAACATCTGGGTCTGTACTAGTTAGATTAAGGCCGAATCTTCACTCGGAGTAAAACCTGGCAAAAGACCAGAGCATGGAACGACGCCACCATTGGGAACACTGACATAATACCCCATATCATTGGCATTTTCCCTCTTGAATATGATTCTACCCGACCTTCCATAACTATTAGGAGTCAGATTCCACAACATCTGTCGAGGATGGGTAGCATGAATGAATGCGGACAAGGGATAATCTCTATCCATATCGGGGAGATACATCGCTCTATCTCCAGAATTGAATACCCAAGACTCCTTCTTGGGATGAGTTTGCGACTTGCAGTCTATTGCATCCCCAAACAAGAAAGCTGGTTTTACAAATTGTTGGCCATCCAGTGAGGGCAACAGTTCTCCATTAATCATAGATAGCAGCATTCTATCCCCTTGGGCAGCTATCAACTGTGCTCTCTCTACGGGATACTCCAGATTCGCTTGGAAAAACTCTACATGAGACAGTTTCTCCATATAATTCGAACCCACCATACCAACTGAAGAGCCAAACACTTCTGCGAGTGGGTGAGCTTGCAAGTCCACTGCCAAAAGAAAAAGAAAAAAAATCAAGTTAGTGAAAATCTAATTTGAAATCTAAGTTTTAAAGACTTTGATTATGTAAACTTTACGCTTATTGAAGTTGATAAAAAGTTTTAAAAGTGTAAAAAATCTTTGATTTACACAAAGTCTTTCATTTATAAAAATTTACGCTGGCACATATTTATGTGAGCGTATTTTAAATTTTACGCTGACACATATTTATGTGAGCGTATTTTAGATTTTACGCTGGCACATGATGATGTGAGCGTATTTGGAAAATTTACGCTGGCATATGTTGACATGAGCATATTTTAAATTTTACGCTGGCACATATTTATGTGAGTGTATTTTAAATTTTACGCTGGCACATATTTATGTGAGCGTATTTTAAATTTTATGCTGGCACATGTTTATGTGAGCGTATTTTAGAATTTACGCTGACATGTATTGACATGAGCGTATTTCAACATTTTACGCTGGCACGTATAGACGTGGGCGTATTTTCTGAATTTTACGCTCACACGTATAAAAGTGGGCGTATTTTTGTTACTTCAGTTTCTACGCTGACACGTATGACGTGGGCGTAAAATCTGAAGGTTCGGGTTTTCTTCTTTTTCTCCGACGATCTCAAAGCCAAGATAATATAGGGTTTTACACTTCATTGCTGGAGCCACGGCGGGGTTGCTCGATTGGTGCGTCTCCGATGATTGGATGGGGGTTTTTGCGCGGCCGGTCGAAGATGAATCTACGGCGGGCTTCTTGCCTTTGCTGCCGGCAGCGGACGACTTCTTGGGGGCAATCGGATTGAAGCAAGAGTATAAGGAGGAAGAAGAGTGAGGAGAGATCGAAATTTCAAAAGACAAAGTAAAGTTCTCTCTCTAATAATTGAACTCTATTTATAGAGAATTTCGAATCGGTTCAAATTCCCAGATTTTACGCTGACTGTTGGATATCCCAACTTTTATGCGGATGGCCGTTGGATATCCCGAACTCTACGCTGATGTCACCCTCATTTCCCGTATTTCGTATTTATACTCGTATCTGGATTTTGGCATGTATTTTTATTTTTCTCAACTTGTGGAATTTTGGTATTTCTCGTATTCTTGGGTTTTTGACATGGCTCGGTTTTAATTGGTTTGGGTTTTGTTTGGTTTAATGAGCATTGGATCACCTTAACCTATTCTCCACCCTCAACACACCACATTCCACCCTCTTTATAACTCCACCAACTTTTTCTCTCTCCTCATAAACCACCATTATTTCTTCTTCTCCTTCCTCAACACAACTCTCTTCTCCTTCCTCTACACAACACCCACCCATAGGCAAGTGCACCTTGCCACCAAATGAGAACCCTCTTTTAATTGTCTATTTGCTAGTTTAGGACATGGTGATCAACATTAGTACTTGGAATTTTGTGATTTGGAGTCTCCATTGTTCTAGATCTAGGTTTTTTCTATTTTCGGTTTTGATCTACTTAAGTTGGATTTCTATGGGTTACGATGTTTCCATGTGGAAGAGAGCTCATTTCCACCCTGGTTAGAACTTTGGAAATCTGGATTTGGAGTTCGGATGACCAAGTTATGATGCCTTGAAGTTTTGGAGCCATTGGAGCTTCTTCTCAGCCATGGAGAAGAAGACCCAGACCCTGCGTGCGTGTTTTTACGCGTACGCAGCTCTCTGCTTGCGTGCTTTTGCACGTACGCAACTCTCAGGCGTGCGTGACGTTTCACGTATGCCGTCCTAAGGCGTGCGTGACTTTTCACGTATGCCGCCCTCAGGCGGGCGTGACTTTTCACGTATGCCGCTCTCTGGCGTGCGTGACTTTTCACGTATGCCGCCCTCAGGCGTGCGTGACTTTTCACGTATGCCGCTCTCAGGCGTGCGTGACTTTTCACGTATGCCGCTCTCTGGCGTGCGTGACTTTTGTTCGTACGCAGCTCATGCGTGCGTGACTTTTGTTCGTACGCAGCTCATGCGTGCGTGACTTTTGAGCGTACGCAGCTCTCATGCGTGCGTGACTTTGAGCGTACGCAGCTCTATTGACCCCTTTGCTTAAACCCATTGGCTCTTGGAGTTCTGGTTTTATTTCTTTAAGCTTGGCTCTTCTATAGCCCTGTATATTGATATTTTATTAGATATTTTACGCCCATTTTAAATCCTTACGCCTTTTGTCATGAACTTAATTTACTTAATATATTTGGAATGACTATTGTACACGGCATGGTATGACAAGGAACTAGCATAACACGACAGTGACCCGTAGTGGTGCACTCCTGACACGACCAACCTGACATGATAGTGGCCCGTCGTGGCGCACTCCTGACAAGTACCCTGACATGATTTATCTTGATAACTTAATGCTGTTGCAACGGCTAACTTAACTTGACTTGCCTTGACACCGAGGGTAGTTCTTTCTTGCTTGCTTGTTAAATCCACTTGTCCTGTCTTGCATCATGTCTATGATGGGGCTCCTGAGTACCACGGTCAGGAGTACCTACTAAAATGGATTAAGGTTAATAACTAGAATAACACAGTAGTCATGAAGAGATGACACAGCTACAGGCAATCCCGTTACCTGGGCGCTCTTGGGATCTGTAGCCTGCCGTCGAGTAGGGCACATTTCCAGCACACCGTCGCGTGTTGCACCCTCTAAGTCACTTAAGGATACATTTGTCTTCAGGGCGATGTACCCACCTGAATTTAACCCCTAATTTTTGACCTGGATAACCTGGATGGTCTGCAGGGCTTGTGGCTGTGGAACAATCTCACTGCATATTGTTAGTAATTAGGCCTGTCATAACCTTAGTTAGTTAAAGTAGTAAGCCGTAGTATCTGCTTGGCCGTGATTGATTGAATGAGGTATAACTAGTTTAGTCATGTCATGATCCAGTACAAGATTGCTCCCTGTCTTAATTTATTGCATTATTATCTTGCCGATAAATGGTGAGAAACCAAGTTCTGTTCAGATGAAGGGTTACAACCCCGGTCCTTGTTTGGTTTACGGGTTGTAACCTGGCTGTCGGAATAGTTCCATGGTTATCTCGTCGTATATCATCCTGACATATTTTCGTAAATTTTAGTTTTAACATTAGATTTTCTTGTGCTAATTGCTGGCTTTTGTTCTTATTTCGTGGCCCCCTTGTGGCACTTCCTCTTTCTGGGGTTGACCCAGCTGGTTTTGTGTGGCCAGATTTCGGAGCAGCTCCCGAGGATCTACCAAGCTTCCAGCCCAATGGTGGCGACTAGAAGGAACCCGGGCTACGAGTGGGTTTTCTATTTTGTTTCGCTCACGCTATTGTAAAACTATTCTTTTGAGGCGTTTAGCCGACGAGCACCTGTTAGCTCGATGCACTTTACTTACTGTCTGTCTACGGGCTGTAAACATGATTAACAAATCCTAGGGTTGATCATGTATGACTTAACTCTTGCTAGTCCTAACATTTTGTAATGACTAGCTTCATGATCAGCTGAATATATGATATTTGGGACGCCTTATTATTGTATATTTAATGATCATACATCTTGCGACCTTACTTACTTGCTTGTGATTGAGACATTAGGTTTGTTCATGACCATAAGAGACTGTTGGCTTGTAGTAAACCCTCATATTTTTAGACAGCCGTGACCGTATATCGAGGTGGTCTTCCATTTCAATATACGTAGCTGGCTATGTCTGCCCCCGCTCTCCAGTATTCTGGTTCTGGGGTGTGACACGGTTTAAGTGGTGGCCCATGCAGGTCTTGTCAATCAAGAAATGTGAGGGTTTACCGAATAGATGTCTCAATCAGTATTCGCCCTTGATCTCCGCCCGTATTTTCAAATCCCTGAAATTCTTGCCCTGATTACATACTTGTATTGTTGATCTGTCCTGGTCCTTCCTTATTGTTTCCCTGTGTCGTCTTCCTCAGCGGCACTGTACCTGATCCTGTCGATCAGCAAGGAGGAGCACCTCCCGTGGACCAGCAGCAACCCGGAGATCAAGCCCAGCATTCCGGAGTCGCCAGAGTGATACCTACTGGAGGAGAGTCATCAGTTCGGCCCGTCCAGCCCGCAGAGCCAGATGATGGTACCTTAGTAGGCCTCATCAGAACCTTGATAGCTTCCCAGGATCGTCGAAGCGACGCCCTGCACCAGACAGTTCAAGATGCTTTGACCCGAGGCGGACATCCATGGAACCAGGCGGCCAACAGCTTCAAGCGATTGAACCCTCCTTTCTTCGACGGTACCGAGGATGCGATTGTCGCGGATGCATGGCTTCAGGATACCGAGGTGATTCTGGAAGTAGCTAGGACACCCGAGAATGAGAAGGTGGCGGTGGTACGCCTGCAGTTGTTGGACTTGGCTCGCAGTTGGTGGGCAGCGCAAGCCATGGGATTAGTGGCACCCATTGCTTGGACAGTGTTTAGAGAGAGATTCCAGACGAAGTATTTCGATGTTGTGGCCCGGTACGACCTGCAGAACAGATTTACCAACTTGAAGCAAGGAGGCAGAACAGTTGACAGTTATGCATCGGAGTTTTCTAGGCTCAGTAGGTTTGCCCCCACCTTAGTGGCGACCGAGTTTGATAGGGCCCAGCGGTTCCAGCAGGGACTGCATTTGGAGATCTTGTTGGCGGTTAAGCAGTTCGAGCACCAGACGTTCGATGCAGTCTTGAGATCAGCTAGGAGGCATGAGTACACCTCCCAGAGGATCGTGGATAGGACCGGAAGTAGGAAACGGTCCCACAGTCAGATGCACCAATCATCAGCTCCAGCCCCGGCAGCTAGGGGATTGACCATTGGAACTCCGAGGCGGGCGGCCTCAGTAACGTCAGTTCAGCATTCAACCCCGACGTACCCGCAGAAGCAGAAGCAGAAGCAGACTTCCGCGATGGGATGTTCTCATTGCGGTAAGCCAGGCCATGTAGTGGCAGACTGTCGTAGGGCGCAGGGATTGTCCCTGGCTTGTGGAGCAGCAGATCATAGGATAGGGGCTTGCCCGAATAGGGGTGGTTCATCAGCATCCAACCCTTCTAGCTCTTCAGTGAGAGGACCGGCCCCAGTACCAGTTCAGCAGCAGCAGTATTAGTCTTCGAGGCCCTTGCCGCCTCAGTCTCAGGCATTCCAGCAACAGCACCCCCAGCAGTATGCATAAGCCCAAGCTCAGACCCAGAATAGGCAGAGAGGTTTCCAGCAGAGGGGACCAGCAGCCAGAGGACAAGGTCAGGCCATGATGATGGCTATGGAAGAAGAAGTTGTACCAGGTGAGGTTGTGGCAGGTACTATTCTCGTCAACTCCTCTCCAGCGTCTGTATTATTTGATTCTTGTGTATCGCATTCATATTTGTCTGCACGATTCGCGACACGGATAGGATTGGAGCCCGAGTCATTATCAGTGAGGCTCAATATACTTACTGGTAATAGCCTTGTGGGAGTAGATCGAGTGTTTTCCTCGTGTCGGATCGTAGTTAGCGGTAGGGAGTTCCCCGCTAGATTCATAGAGTTTCCTATGGCAGACTATGATGTAGTCCTAGGCATGGATTGGTTGAGGAACCAGTATGCTAGAATAGACTGCCATATTGGCAGAGTTATCTTTAGTATCCCCGGCGAGCCAGAGTTTTCGTTTTCCAGAGGCGCAGAGGAGCCATCTTCCCCAGCATTGCGGATGGCAGTAGCAGCAGTGCAGTTACCCCGGATAGTTGAAGAGTTTCCAGATGTTTTCCCAGAGGAGCTTCCAGGGATGTCGCCAGAGCGGGAGATTGAGTTCACTATAGACTTGATTCCCGGGACAGCACCAGTATCAGAGCGAGTCTACAGGATGGCGCCTTCAGAGTTGAAAATTTTATACAAGATGATTGAAGAACTGAGGACCAAAGGATTCATCTGTGCTAGTGGATCGCCTTGGGAAGCCCCGATGCTTCTTGTGAAAAAGAAGGATGGTACGTCCTGGCTATGTGTTGATTATCGTACCTTAAATTCGGTGACAATCAAGAACATATACCCTCTTCCGAGGATAGATGACTTATTTGATCAGCTCAGAGGGGCTTCAGTGTTCTCGAAGATCGACTTACGGTCGGGATACCACCAGATCAGAGTCAGAGAGCAGGACATCCCAAAGACAGCATTCAGATCGAGGTATGGACATTGGGAGTTCCTTGTTATGTCCTTTGGAGCGACCAATGTGTCGGCCGTGTTCATGGACCTCATGAATCACATTTTCATGCCTTACTTGGATCAATTTGTGATCGTGTTCCTAGATGACATCCTGGTCTACAGCAAGAGCAAAGCAGAGCATAAGCAGCATCTCAGAGTCGTCCTCCAGACGCTTAAGGAGCATCAGTTATACGCCAAGTTCAGTAAATGCGAGTTCTGGCTCGATCGCATTTCATACTTGGGTCACATCATTACCCGAGGAGGAGTGGAAGTGGATCCCCAGAAGATTGTGGCTATCGAGTCATGGCCGGTACCCAGCTCAGTGGCAGAGGTTCGCAGCTTCCTTGGATTGGCCGGCTACTACCGGCGGTTCGTTTCAGATTTCGCAAGGATTTCGGCGCCGATGACCCAGTTGACCCGCAAGGATGTGCCATTTGTTTGGACAGCAGAGTGTCAGAAATCATTTGAGAAGTTGAAGCGAGGTTTGATAACGGCTCCCATTCTTACCCTTCCAGATGGGACCGGAGGATTTACAGTTTATTGCGATGCTTCAGGCAGAGGATTGGTTTGTGTCTTGATGCAGCATGGGAAGGTAATATCTTATGCGTCACGTCAACTACGTGATCATGAGAAGAATTACCCGACCCACGACTTGGAATTGGCGACGGTAGTGTTTGCTTTGAAGTTGTGGAGACACTACTTGTACGGAGATAGAGTGGAGATCTTTACTGATCATAAGAGCCTGAAGTATGTTTTCACCCAGAAGGACCTTAATATGCGACAGAGAAGATGGCTCGAGCTACTAGTGGACTACGATGTGGATTTACAGTATCATCCCGGGAAGGCCAACGTTGTAGCAGATGCATTGTGCAGGAGAGCTGGAGTTTATTTCCTGACGGCACAACCAAAATTATTGGCAGATCTTCAGAAGATGGGAATTGAAGTGGTTCTTCCAACCAGCGTGGCATTGATGGCTAGCCTACAGGTACAGTCCAGCATAGTTGAGAGAATCCGGGTGGCGCAGTCAACAGATTCCAAGATCCAGCGACTCAGAGCAGAGTGTGAAGCAGAAAGAAGGCCAGAGTTATATATCCATGAAGACGGTACACTTCGGCACGGCACTCGTCTTTGTGTACCCAGTGGAGATATCAGACAGGAAGTCATGGCAGAAGCCCACAGTTCACAATATTCTATTCATCCGGGTGATACGAAGATGTACCGTAATATTCGTCAGCATTTCTGGTGGAATGGCATGAAGAGGGAGATAGCCCGGTTTGTCTCTCGGTGTTTGGTTTGCCAACAGATTAAAGCTGAACATCAGAGGCCCGTTGGACTTCTTCAACCCTTATCGATCCCAGAATGGAAATGGGAACATATAACCATGGATTTCGTGACCGGATTGCCCAGATCTCCGGCCGACAGAGATGCTATTTGGGTAATTGTGGACAGGCTTACCAAGGTGGCACACTTTTTCCCATTCAGAGTTGGACAGTCGACGGCACAGTTAGCAGAGATGTATCTCAGGCAGATCATCAGGCTTCACGGGGTGTCAGTCAGCATCACTTCGGACAGGGATTCAAGATTCACATCACACTTTTGGCGCAGCTTGCAGAAGAGTTTGGGGACTCGCCTTCAATTCAGCTCAGCTTAGCACCCGCAGACGGATGGTCAATCAGAGCACACTATCCAGACTCTTGAAGGCATGCTGAGATCCTGTACCCTTGACTTCGGTGGTTCATGGGAGAATCATCTACACCTGGTGGAATTCTCGTACAATAACAGTTATCAGTCCAGCATCCAGATGGCACTTTTCGAGGCTCTTTATGGCAGGAAGTGCAGATCCCCGCTAGCATGGGACGATGTCGTGGAGAGACAGATGCTCGGACCCGAATTGATTTCCCAAACGGTTGAAGTGGTCAGGAAGGTCAGAGATCACCTCCGAGTTGCCCAGGTCCGCCAGCGCCATTGGGTCGATGCTCATCGGCGTCCCTTAGAATTTGCTGTCGGCGACCATGTATTCCTTAGGATCTCGCCGAACCGCGGCGTCATTCGCTTCGGCGTGCGGGGAAAGCTTAGTCATAGGTATATAGGGCCATTCGATATTCTAGAGCGAGTAGGAGATGTATCCTATCGTCTCGCTCTTCCGCCGTCGCTAAGTGAGGTACATGATGTATTCCATGTGTCCCAATTACGATGGTATATTCTGGAACCGAGCCACATCCTAGACCATTCGGAATTGGTTGTTGGTACCAACCTTTCGTATAAGGAAAGGCCCGTGTCTATATTGGACCGGAGGGAGAAGATACTCAAGAACAAGACTATTAAATTAGTCCGTGTTGTTTGGGGTCATCACTCTCTAGGTGAGTCAACATGGGAGCGTGAGGACGACATCCGATCGCGATATCCCTACATGTTTGACTCGTGAGGTATAATGTCTTTCTTATGCCTTACGTTTTCCCTTCCTTGCTTGCATTGTATGATTGCATGATTGAACTGCTTAGTGTAACTTGTCTGTGCTTAATGTAGCTTGTCGTGACAATCTCTAGCTCCTTGATTAAATTCCAAGGACGGAATTTATTTTAAGGTGGGTAGAGTTGTCACCCTCATTTCCCGTATTTCGTATTTATACTCGTAACTGGATTTTGGTATGTATTTTTATTTTTCTCAACTTGTGGAATTTTGGTATTTCTTGTATTCTTGGGTTTTTGACATGGCTCGGTTTTAATTGGTTTGGGTTTGGTTTGGTTTAATGAGCATTGGATCACCTTAACCTATTCTCTACCCTCAACACACCACATCCCATCCTCTTTATAACTCCACAAACTTTTTCTCTCTCCTCATAAACCACCATTATTTCTTCTTCTCCTTTCTCAACACAACTCTCTTCTCCTTCCTATACACAACATCCACCCATCGGCAAGTGCACCTTGCCACCACATGAGAACCCTCTTTTAATTATCCATTTGCTAGTTTAGGACATGGTGATCAACATTAGTACTTAGAATTTTGTGATTTGGAGTCTCCATTGTTCTAGATCTAGGTTTTTCCTATTTTCGGTTTTGTATGGTTTTGATCTACTTAAGTTGGATTTCTATGGGTTTTGATGTTTCCATGTGGAAGAGATCTCAGTTCCACCCTGGTTAGAACTTTGGAAATCTAGATTTGGAGTTTGGATGACCAAGTTGTGATGCCTTGAAGTTTTGGAGCCATTGGAGCTTCTTCTCAGCCATGGAGAAGAAGACCCAGACCCTGCATGCATGTTTTTACGCGTACGCAGCTCTCTGCTTGCGTGCTTTTGCACGTACGCAGCTCTCAGGCGTGCATGACTTTTCACGTATGCCGCTCTCTGGCGTGCGTGACTTTTTACGTATGCCGCCCTCAGGCGTGCGTGACTTTTCACGTATGCCGCTCTCTGGCGTGCGTGACTTTTCACGTATGCCGCCCTCAGGCGTGCGTGACTTTTCACGTATGCCGCTCTCAGGCGTGCGTGACTTTTCACGTATGCCGCTCTCTGGCGTGCGTGACTTTTGTTCGTACGCAGCTCATGCGTGCGTGACTTTTGTTTGTACGCAGCTCATGCGTGCGTGACTTTTGAGCGTATGCAGCTCCTGCGTGCGTGACTTTTGAGCGTACGCAGCTCTCATGCGTGCGTGACTTTGAGCGTACGCAGCTCTCTTGACCCCTTTGCTTAAACCTATTGGCTCTTGGAGTTTTAGTTTTATTTCTTTAAGCTTGGCTCTTCTATAGCCCTGTATATTGATATTTTATTAGATATTTTACGCCCATTTTAAATCCTTACGCCTTTTGTCATGAACTTGATTTACTTAATATGTTTGGAATGACTATTGTACACGGCATAGTATGACAAAGAACTAGCATAACACGACAGTGACCCGTAGTGGTGCACTCCTGACACGACCAACCTGACATGATAGTGGCCCGTCGTGGCGCACTCCTGACAAGTACCCTGACATGATTTATCTTGATAACTTAATGCTGTTGCGACGGCTAACTTAACTTGACTTGCCTTGACGCCGTGGGTAGTTCTTTCTTGCTTGCTTGTTAAATCCACTTGTCCTGTCTTGCATCATGTCTAGGATGGGGCTCCTGAGTACCACGGTCAGGAGTACCTACTAAAATGGATTAAGGTTAATAACTAGAATAACACAGTAGTCATGAAGAGATGACACAGCTACAGGAAATCCCGTTACCTGGGCGCTCTTGGGATCTGTAGCCTGCCGTCGAGTAGGGCACATTTCCAGTACACCGTCGCGTGTTGCACCCTCTAAGTCACTTAAGAGTACATTTATCTTCAGGGCGATGTACCCACCTGAATTCAACCCCTAATTTTTGACCTGGGTAACCTGGATGGTCTGCAGGGCTTGTGGCTGTGGAACAATCTCACTGCATCTTGTTAGTAATTAGGCCTGTCATAACCTTAGTTAGTTAAAGTAGTAAGCCGTAGTATCTACTTGGCCGTGATTGATTGAATGAGGTATAACTAGTTTAGTCATGTCATGATCCAGTACAAGATTGCTCCCTGTCTTAATTTATTGCATTATTATCTTGCCGATAAATGGTAAAAAACCAAGTTCTGTTCAGATGAAGGGTTACAACCCCGGTCCTTGTTTGGTTTACGGGTTGTAACCTGGCTGTCGGAATAGTTCCATGGTTATCTCGTCGTATATCATCCTGACATGTTTTCGTAAATTTTAGTTTTAACATTAGATTTTCTTGTGCTAATTGCTGGCTTTTGTTCTTATTTCGTGGCCCCCTTGTGGCACTTGCTCTTTCTGGGGTTGACCCAGCTGGTTTTGTGTGGCCAGATTTCGGAGCAGCTCCCGAGGATCTACCAAGCTTCCAGCCCAATGGTGGCGACTAGAAGGAACCCGGGCTACGAGTGGGTTTTCTATTTTGTTTCGCTCACTCTATTGTAAAACTATTCTTTTGAGGCGTTTAGCCGACGAGCACCTGTTAGCTCGATGCACTTTACTTACTGTCTGCCTACGGGCTGTAAACATGATTAACAAATCCTAGGGTTGATCATGTATGACTTAACTCTTGCTAGTCCTAACATTTTGTAATGACTAGCTTCATGATCAGCTGAATATGTGATATTTGGGACGCCTTATTATTGTATATTTAATGATCATACATCTTGCGACCTTACTTACTTGCTTGTGATTGAGACATTAGGTTTGTTCATGACCATAAGAGACTGTTGGCTTGTAGTAAACCCTCATATTTCTAGACAGCCGTGACCGTATATCGAGGTGGTCTTCCATTTCAATATACGTAGCTGGCTATGTCTGCCCCCGCTCTCCAGTATTCTGGTTCTGGGGCGTGACAGCTGACTGGTGAAATTCCGAATTTTACGCTTCTGTTCAAAGTATTTCAAATTTTAAAAAATATTTGAAAACTTTGAAAGGGGTCTTGTAGGAGCGTAAAAAGTGCTTCATAGATCAAGTCAAAAGAATAGAGCTTTACGCAAAGTCAAAAAGAATCAACAAGCTACTCTACGTGAGCTACTTTACGCGAGCTACTCTACGCGAGCTGTTTTACGCGGGCTACTTTTCGAGCTACTTTACGCTGGGGACAGGTTGTCAGATCATGCATTTAATGCAAGTCATGATGATTCTGACATAATGATTTGCTGACAGCGTGTAACACAGAATTCGAAGAGATTTGATTTACACAGAAACCAACACTGTCGTTTAGTGTGTGGACGGGGTTACTTTACGCTAAAAGGATGGCTTCTTTTACGCTACGAATACTATATGAGCTTTTTACGCTCAAAGTTAACGTGTGCATAAAGTTTATTTGAGCTACTTTTTACGCTCAAGGCTATTTATCAGCCACTTTATGCGAGAAGTCCATTTTTTGGCTATTTTACGCCTAGTCTGCTATTTTACGCTGGAAGTATATTTTGGGTCGTTTTTACGCCCGATTGTTTCTGGCTACATAGGAACGTGGTTTGCCCACTTGGCTTTCATGCCACACTTCTCGAGAAATGTGTGTACGTGCTCTCCCCATTTTATTGAGATAGTGGGACACGTGTCACCATGCTTAGAGATCACAACTCTACATGGGACACGTGTCAACGTGCGTAGAGCGTGATTTACATCGTGGGTGACAGTTGCTAGCGTAAAAACCCGATTTTATTGCTTTTTACGCACAAAGGGTTAAGTCTATAAAAACACTTATTTTTCACATAGACAGCATCAAGAGATCAACAGAGGAGAGGATATTCTGAGAAAACTCATACTTCTAGAGTGATATTCCCAGAAGCATTTTTTTAATTTTTTTCTCAAGAACAGGGTGAAGCAAAGCAAAAAAGCATTCGACTGTGCCATCAGTGCCTTTGATCGATACATTTTCGGTGACTTAGTTCTTCCGATTGTTCGTCTTCTTCAAGCAATTTTCTTCATCATCATCGTATGGCCCAAGGAACAAAGTGATCGTATTCAGATTAGACTTCCATAGCAATACTTTCCAAAACAATTTGTATTTTCTGTACTTTTCTAGTTTTCTTTCAAAAGCCAATTTTTAGGCATTTTGTTAAGTGAAACAGTGTACTCTTTTTCTTAGTTTGTATTAAAACTTTTTGTTCTTTGCAAACATTTAGATAATTGTAATTAAATCAAACTGCAGCTGACTATGGTTATGTAATATTGACCCTTTGTGCTAGCTGACACTCATAAAGCTAGACATGAATTACTTTGATGAAGCATCGGGGATGCCTTACTGCATTGTCTTATATGATCATTAATTATTGCTTCTTCCTTTGATTAATTGAGACATAGATACTATATAAAACCATAGGAGACTTAAATGTAGCATGCACCCCTTGTCTCTTGACAGTCGTAATCGTCGTATGACGTCTTCATACCTTATATGGGGTAGCTAGCCATATCCATCCCCATATTTCGGTACTGGTACGTGATAAGATTTTAGTGGTGGCCCATGCAGATCAGCTTTTTCTAATTACGGGGTGTTATTATTATATGAGTCTCAATCAAACACATGTCCTCCTTGATCTCCTGATTCGGCTCATCTTTCTCCATCTTGATTGTTAATTTGATTCTTCATCCTTTGTATTTTTCTCTCTAGGGGTGCCTCGTTTTCAGTAGTTGGCAGGACCGACATGGAAGAAATTCAAGTGAACAAGTTTCTACAGGGCGTCCGCAGGAGGCAGTACCTTCTACGGATCAGATTCATATTGAGCCAGTGACAGAGGCAGCTGAGTCGCAGCCTCCAAAAAATTTTGCACCTCCAACAGTGTCGGCAGTGGCAGCAGTACCTGACTCTGCGGCACTTTTGGAGATTATTTGAGGATTGCTGGCAACACAGCAGCATCAGATGGTAGTTCAGTAATATCAGCAGTCTCGACAGCATGAGTAGAATATTTTGCTGAACCAGATTTGCAGACAAACCCTGGAGAGGAGTACGAGGACTAATTTGGGTCTGTCGACAAGATTCGTTCGACTCAACCCGAGGTACGTCGATGGCACAGAGGATGCCATTACGACGGATGCTTAGCTTCAGGATGTTGAGGCTATTTTGGTAGCAGCTAAGGTTCCGCCAGAAGATCAAGTTGACCAGGTTAGGTTGTTGCTTCAAGACCTCGCTCGTGACTGGTGGGCATCTGTGAATGTTGGCATGAGGCACCTTGTTCCATGGAATAGCTTTAGGGCAAGATCAGAGCCAAATATTTTGACGTGGTGGCGCAGTATAAGCTTCAGTAGAGGTTATCAGTCTCAAGCGGGCCGGTAGGACAGTAGATGGTTATGCAGCAAAATTTTGCAGGTTGAGTTGGTTTGCTCCGACGATGTGTAAAATCCCTAAATTCGACTATATTTTAGTACTGGTTTTTTTTGTATTTATACGTCGCATAGTCGTATTGTACGTCGTGCGGGAATTTGCGTTTTTTCGCATTTACTCGTCGAGTGCGAATATGTGCGAGGTACATATTTTTAGAAAAATAGTTTTTGATTTTATTATCGGTAATGGTTTCAAAATTATATATATAATAATTATTTTTATTAAAAGTTGTAAAAGTATTTATCGAGGTTGCCAAAACTTATTATTTTAGCTATTTATAAAAGGCTATTAATAAGTGGTAATTTAGAAAAACTAGATTATGTGAATATTCTACTCGTGTAAAGCGCATGAAAATTATTTCATGTATATTTTCAAAATTTATTTTTATTATTTATAATAATTTATTTAGCAAGAAGGTATTTTAAATATGTAAATATTTATGTTTATTTTCGAAATTATTTTTACCTAAATTATTTAAAGGATATTTTAAAGATATTTCCTACTAATATTTAAAATATATATTAGAATTTTTGAAAATAATTATTATATAAATTTTATAAAAAAGATATTTTGGATATATTTGTGATAAATTAAATTGTGATTTGATTTATTGAATTAAATTAAATAGTTTAATTTAAATGTGTAATTTATCTATATTAAATAGGATTTGGATTTAGATATGAATATATTGGTTTAAATTTAATAATAGAATTATCTATTTGGGTTTAAATAAATCCTAGTCTCTATCTGCATTGGATTATATTTGATTGAGTTACTTTTAAATCAATTTGAATTAAATAGTAAAAAAATCTAAGGGGAATTAAAACTTTTCTTAATCCTTATCTAGATAAGACTTTTGTAAACCCCTTGATTTTTTAAAATAAATATTTGTAGAATTTATGGATTTTTAAATAACTATTATTGACTTATTATATAATTTGTATTATTTTACATATATTTAGTATAGTGCTCATTGGTGAATTTAGTATAAAAATATATAAAGCTATTTTTCTAGTACATTAAGGATCTAAACTATATTATACAATATTTTTTCCTCAAAATTTTAGGATTTATTTCATAACTTTTATTACTTTTTACATGTTACTTATATTGTACACTATTTACATAATATAGAATAAATGTCAAATTAGTATTAGATATTTCAGCTTGTATAAATGAGATTAGATGAAGGTTGTTTAAATAAATATTAACTATAGTTATTATCTATAATAATTTTAAATAATGTTATAGATAATTTAGATAAATATAAACTATATTTTAAATTAATACTAATCCTACTTCTACTTGGAAAACATCTCTATCTATATCCTATCCTAACAAAGCAAACACCAATTTATTTAAATCAAATCCTATCTAATTTTGGAGATAAATCTGAAATAAATACCTATATAAACCCAATACATCCCCCTTCCATCATCCATAATTCGAAATTATTTTTAGTCCAATAGAAACTCTAAAATTCGTCATTAGAATTCAGCCCCGCTTTTTAGTAGCAAGAGCAACTTGGAACGACGATATCTCCTAGCTTCGAACTCTGTTTCGCCTCCAATTTTTTTAAAAGAAGCGTATCGAGGTAAGGTTTCTAAAAACATATTTTAATAGACAAAATTCATTTTGTAGATTTCTATAAAACTATTTGAGTATTAGATGTCCGAAAAATAAACGTGTTTCAGTATTTTTGCGATTTCGGGAGTTTTCGGAAACGAAAATGCGATCCGTTTAGTTTTTCGGAAAGCTAATATGAAAGCCTATGCCATATCCTAATTATAGAATTTATTAAATAAATCTAATAGGTACAGTATTAGTTATAATTAGATAATAGACTATTTTCAGCATCCGGAGATGTTTGTTTGGACCTTAGTTCCTCAACAGCCGTTGTTCCACCTAATTTCCTGTCTGATCTTCGCCACCACAGTTCTCAGGACCTAGGCAAGTATACCTTGCTAATTTACTGTCATATTATTTATTTTTCGTATTATTTACTTTGTTTCATATTATTAGTTTCCTTTGTTATAAACTGTGCGTCCAAGCCACACTTGGGTGCAAGCGACTTTATTAGTCGTTTTACTTTACTATATGCATGTTAACTTAGTTTTAGCGGACTACCTTCTTATTGAGGGATATCCTTATATCTCCTTGGGCCATGACACCTACACTACACGGTTTGAGACATTTTGCTAGGGGCATGACTTATGGACTGGCCATCTTTATTGTCGTGTGACGGATAGATCGTAACTGCTACGATTAAGGTATAGAGACTCGAGCAGTTACAAACCTGGGCGGGTCATGGACATGACTTGGTCAGTGTGGTAAATATTGGAGGAGGACAGTCGCTAGTGCGTATGGAAATCCAAACAGGTAAACCACAGTCTCCGGATGGAACTGTGGCAATTTATTTGCAGATACCCTCTGACGTTTTGGACGTTACAGACGGATACGGATCACTGGATGCCAGTACGTACACATAGCCTAAAATTCTACTCATGTGCATGAAAGTTGTCCTCTAAATTGCACATTAGACGGTTAGAATTTTTTTGCATATTTGTGTCTAGAATAGTCTTTCATATATTATTATTCTGACAGTTCATATTAGCATGTTCTTCCTATATCTTGCTACGTCCGTCTGAGGACCTGGTTTTTCCCCAGGTGTGTGTTCATGTCTTCCGCAGGTATTCTAGCCAAGGCCGTGGTCTTCTCCATTCCTTCGAAGACAATTGCGCTTGGTTCGTCTTGCCATTTTTATCGCTCGATTTATTGTACATTTCTTTCATTGGGATAGTTGGTAGTGGACTTTGTCTCCGTCCAACGATTGTATCATAAATATCCAAGTAATTTTTATATTATTATTCTTTTCATTGTGGATGAGATTTAGTTTGTCTTGGATTACTATATTTTACAGCTTATGTATTTATACGAGGCCTACGTACTTCGTATGAATACAGCTGGCATGTCTACGTACTTAGTCCTACGTATATTGGGACTGGGGCGTTACACGATGGTTGCTACGAAGCCAGAGAAGGCTATAAGGTTCCAGCAGGGACTACATTTGGAGATACTATAGTTGGTAGAGGGGTACGACTACTAGACATTTGATGCAGCTTTGACGACAACTCGAAGGCACGAGCTTACCCAGTAGAGATTGGCATCTAGAACTGGAGGCTAGCAGAGGTCTCATGCCTAGTGTGGGGGCGGAGGAGTAGCACTGCGTCGCCAGCACCAGCACATAGCGTTCGTATCAATGATTCATGAGTGTCGTGAAGGACGGTAGTATCAATGATAACAGCACCAGTTCGACAACAGTAGCACCGCCACGGGGGTACTAATAGGATACATCTATTGTGGTAAGGGACGGCACACAAGGGACATATGCTGGGCAGCGAATGGATTATGCATGAAGTATGGAAGTCCAGGCCACATGATAGCTAATTGTCCGATGATGCAGGGGCCAAAAGGGCAAGTTCAGAGTACGCAGAATTGCCAGCTCTAATGCTGTACCATATCGTAGGACAGCACTAGCAGTGGGGCCATTAGCCTAGCGTCCATTGCTGAAGTTGGCTCAAATGTATCATGATGTACATAACCAGACCAGCCATTAGAGGTTGCAGCAGCAACAACATGGTTAGAGGAGGCAACAGCGAGGGGTTCAACAAGGCCAGGGTCAGGCTTTCACCTTATCTCTGGAGGAGGGATTAGCATCGGGGGAAGTAGTTATAGGTAATTATGTTGCATCTTTTTCTGCAGTAGCATTATTTGATTCAGAAGCATTATATTCTTTTATATCTGCACGATTTGTGACACGTATTGGGTTGGACTTTGAGATATTGCCATAGAGGATGAATATACTCACTGGTAATGTCCTCGTAGGAGTTAACAGAGTGTGCTTAGCATGTCCGATTATAGTATATGGGCATTTATTACCACAAGGTTGATAGTGTTCCCTATGGATAACTTTGATATCATCATAGACATGGATTGGTTGAGAGACAATCATGCGACGATATATTACCGAAGAGGTAGAGTATTATTTAGTATTTCGGGCATTAAGGAGTTTATCCTTGTTCGATCTTTAGAAGATCATTCCAAGGGTGTTGGTGCAGCAGGTTGTAGCAGAGAAGTAGCAGATTCCAAGAATGGTTAGAGAGTTTCTTGATGTCTTTCCAGTTGAGCTTCCAGGGATACCACCTGTTAGGGATATGGAGTTCTGTATCGAGTTAATTTCTGGAAGGAAACCTATATCTAGCAGAGTTTACAAAATATTACGGTCAGAATTGGACAAGCTGTACCAGCAGATGGAGGAAGTGAGGGTGAAAAAGTTCATTCGAGATAGTGAATCATCATGGGGAGCGCCGGTGATTTTGGAACCCAAGAAAGATGGATCGACGGATGTTCATTGATTACAAACAGTTGAATGCATCTTCTCCAAGATTGATCTTCGGTCTGGGTATCATCAAGTGAGGGTCCGGGAGCAAGACATACCCAAGACAACATTTAGATCGCGATATTGACATTATGAGTTTTTGGTGATTCCATTTGGATAACTAATGTTTCGACAGTATTTATGGATTTAATGAATCACATTTTCAAGCCTTATTTGGATAAGTTTGTGGTAGTGTTCATAGACGACATCCTCGTCTATTTCATTTGTGAAGCTGAGCGTAAGGAGCATCTTCGGACAATTTTATAGACCTTGAGGGAGCACCAGCTTTATTTGAAGCATAGTAAATACGAGTTTTGGTTGGATCGCATCTTGTTTCTTGGGCACATCATCTTTGGAGCAGGAGTATCAGTGGATCTGAAAAAGGTTAAGGCCATAAAGAGTGGCCAGTTCCAAGGATGGTAGCAGATGTGCGTGGTTTTCTTGGATTGGCAGATTACTATAGGAGGTTTATGGCAGACTTTGCCAGAATCTCAGCACCCCTGACGCATTTGACACGTAAGGAGGTAGAATTTATTTGGTCAGCAGAATGTCAAGCATTGTTTGAGGAACTAAAGACGAGATTGATCTCAGCACCGACTCTGACACTTCTAGTAGGATCAGAAGGATCAGGAGGAAATAAAGAAGAGATTGATCTCAATGGCAATCAATTAAATTTTTTCCTGTGTGGTTGTACATGTCCTGATGAAGATGAAGATTCCTTTTCGTGGATTATAAATGTATGATAACCTCCAAGGTTGCAGAGGTTGGAAAAATCACAATATCGAGAGCTTTAAGAACACTCTGCGACCAGTGTACATGATACTCCCCTTTTACTTTTAAAAATACTTTAACACTCGAATGCACCCCACTTCGGCTCTACTACATTAACAACTATCTCTAGTAGATGCCACAGGAGAAGCCGAAGTTTCCCAAATGTAGAATTTCTGATTCATCACATCTATGTGGAAGTAATGAGTTTAATATTGCGAAAGAACAAGCCAACTTCAGACCGTCAACAGAGAGAAGTGGCCGCAGTACTGGCCGAGCGAGACCTCCATTGTCACTCTCCCAAGAACTCACAAAAACCTTTAAAAGTATTCTTTACACATGTATTTACATACCTAGAAATTGGTAATATGAGAAGATTCTTTTATAAAAAAGGTTCCCTCGAGAGTATCTTCGTCTATCCCGAATAAATGAAATATTCCCGAGCAGAAAACATTGACAGACGATACGTATGACTATTAATTAAAGTAATGCATTACTTTGTACAATGTTATCTTGGTTTATGTATTTAGGATTCTCTTAACTATTATTTCACAGTGAAAGGACTTAAAGAGGACAAATATCCATAGTCTGTCATCTTTCCCTAGGTCTTCGAGCAGCCCATAAGCGAAAAAAGGATGGGACGTTAGTGGAGTACAAGTTAGCTAAATCATTTATAAGACTTGTTAATGATTGTGCTTATAGTTTATATTATTAATAGTTAATTAGATGCATAAAGTTATTAAAATAATATATTTTGGATGCTTTATCTTAAGATATATGTAGGAGGAAGATTCATCATATACCTTGTATGAGATATTTCAGACTCAAGCGTTTCTCATGCCACTCAAGACTAGCGATAGTCAACCACCACTGCACATTGAGAGCAACAAACTATAGGTATGGACATATGGAAAGCGTATATGGTACCGGATCATTGACATCGCAATCGTTGATGTACTCCAGACCTCCTCCACGTCCAGTATACCGGTCTGATTCTCCAGTTCAAGATTTTGGTATTTACTTATTTTGTTTCCTTTCATTTTGTCGTCTCTACTGAGTTATAAATATCCCAGAGACCAAAAAAGAAAGTACACTGAGTATTATGTCTTTGTGGCTGGTTTTCCGTTGATGATGATGTATTTTTCTTCTGATAGCAGCAGCTCAGCTAACTAGATCCGAAAATTTAAGTAGGGGATCTTCGCCTTCGAACCCCCATGAGAGGCGTTGTCCCCTCGACCCATATTCGTTGACAGGACAGTGGGAACCCCAAGTTCGTGACCCCAGAAATATCGTAGGCAGTTCATAAAAATCATTGGACTGGATTGTCCTCGGCCAATCATGATTTTTTTTTAAAAATTTGCATAAGTCCATCTTTACTCTTACTTATAGTTTTCCATAAAATATATGTTAGGAGAACAAAGCATTGTCATAGAAGCAATGATGATAAAATTAATACACAATAAGATTATGCGAAGTTTAAGTATAAATAATAAGTGGTTGTATGATAATTAATAATTTCATAATGCTAAATATTAATCAACTTACAACAATAAAAAATTAATCAAATTTTTGGGCTAATATTATCTACCGCTCATGCATGCTTGTCACATCTTCAGGCACAACTCATGCTACATCTTCGGGCATAACTCATTGTTGGTATTTTTGCTTGTTGGTAATTTGCTTTAGAAATTAGAAAGATAGTCCCACATTAGAAAAACCAAATGGATGGCATCTCTATATAAAGTTTTGCTTTTGTTGAGAGATCACATGAAGAGTGGAGAGGCACATGGGTGCCATGCGGGAGCATTTTTCTAGTGGAAAGAAGGCTAAACCAACAAAGAAGCATTAATACTTTTGTCATGCTCATGGGATAATTCTCTTATGTCGCTAAGCCCCGAAGGGGCTTAGCGACTCGAACTCAGACTCCGGCTCAAGGGCGTAAAGTGACATTTTGTTGGCGTACGTTGCACTTAGCACGTCAGTATCGGTGCAAGGGGCATCGCATCGCAGCGCAGGCGCAGTAGGCGCACAGGTGCCATGGTGCTGCAGGCTAGGCACGTAGGTACAACGGAGCTGTGGCGCGCAGGTGCTAGGCACTGAGCGCAGGTGCTGCAGGGCTGCGGTGCGCAGGTGCTGCGGGGCTACGGTACCCAGGTGCTGGGCACTGAATGTGCAGGTGCGCGGGCTGCTGCGGCTTCGCAGCTACGCGTGCAGGTTGACGGGCTGAGTGGCTATGGGGCGCAGGGGCGGATGATGTGGCTGATTGAAAGATTTGAGCGGTTATGGAAAGATTGAGTTAATTGATCAGATCCTGTCTTTGTGTTTATAAATTTAATTTATTCAAATCTTTCCATTATTTGCTCCTATCTTTTCGTAATCAGTTACGGCCAGAAATAGGATTAGGATTTCGACCCTTCTCTATAAATACTCTCTTCGTAACTTCATTAAGAACTTGTGCCAAAATAAAAGACGAAGAAAGAAGTGTTGCCGCCGCCATTGAAGTCCATAAGGAGTTCTTCGAGTTCCTAAAGGAGGTGACAGCGAGCATTCCAGAAGTTCTTTCGAACTTGCTGGTTCCTGGGAGCAGATCGCAATCGGACGAATTTGCTTTGAGCAACGGTGATCTTCATCACCGCAGAAAAGTCGTTGCATCAACTCCGATTGAGAGCGATTATTCATATCGTTGCATCAACTACGGTTGAGAGCGATCATTTATCTCGTTGCATCAACTTCGGTTGAGAACGAGTATTCATCTCTCTTAGGAGAATAAATTTTTTGTCTCTCTAGAATAAGAGTTCGAGATCGCCATTTCCATCAAAAGATCAGTTTCATGAATAACAATCTCAAAGCAAGATTCAAATCTGATGCAGTACAACCATGCACAACTTCTCGATACAAGTTTTAAACTTGAGAAGTTTGATGGGGAGCATTTTAACGTCTGGAAGAGAAAGGTCAGCCTTAATCTTCGGATTATGAGCGTCGGCTATGTGTTGACAGATCTGAACCTTTGATTCTAAAGGATGGAAATGCTCGAAGGTTCAGGAAGCCATGACTTTGCAATCAAAGTAGAGGCGGGATAACGACCTCTGCAAGCTGTTGATCCAGAACTCGATGGAGAACTCTCTGGTAGAATCATCAAGCAAGACGGTCAATGCAAAGGATGTTTGGGAGTCTGTAGAGAATCTCTACAAAGCTGATAAAACAGAAACAAGATTACATGACCAAAAAGGTCTGGAGGATGCGGTTTGAGGATGACAAAACCATGTTGCCTCAAGTCAAGAAGTTTCTCAAGTTACGTCAGAAGCTGGCGGATGACGGCATGCCCTTGGTCGATGCTTTTGTTCGGGGGTATTGTCGCCAAGCTCCCACCTGGGTGGAGCAACTTCATCATGGACATGCACCGTAAGAAGATGGAAGTGGATCTGGAATGCCTCTTGCACTGGATACATGTTGAAGCCGAGTTGAGGGTTCAACTCAAAGTGGATGCCTTGTCCAAGCAAATGGCTAAGCTAACATGGTGCAAGGAGGAAGTTCTAAAGGAAGAAGAAAGCTCCCTACCAAAAGAAGAAAGATGTTCACCAACTGAAGGTGAAGTAGGCTCAGTTCAAGCCTAAGTCCAAAGAACTTAGGACTTGTTTCAACTGTGGCAAGAAAGGCCACTAGAAGAGGAACTGTAAAAAGAAACCAAAACAAAAGGAGCACGGTGAGGCTAACTTTGTTGCTATGATTGCGCAGGTTGACTCAACTAAGATTGACACAGAATGGTGGATAGACACTGGGGCCTCGCGTCATGTTTGCTCAAAGAATGAGTGGTTCACTACGTACCAACCTGTTTCTGAGAAGGTTATGGTGGCGAACCAGAAACAAGCTGAAGTACTCGGGATCAGGACAGTGGTATTGCAACTGACTTGGAGAAGTCGCTGGCGCTTTAGAATGTGAAGCATGTACCGGTCATAGCCAAGAACCTAGTCTCGGGAAGTCTGCTCTACAACGCAGGCTTGAGGATAGACATTAACGTTGGTCAAGTTGTTATGTCCTATAAAGGAATATACTTCGGAAAGGCTTTTTGCACCAAATGGATGTTCAAACTTCAATTTGTAACTCCTATGGAGATAGTGAATACAGTTTCTTCTTCTGGTTGTTATCTTGAGTTGTGGCATAATAGACTAGGACATGTTCATTGTAAAAGAATAAGATGTCTAGTCTAGGGCTTATCTCCAAATATGGGGGTAAGAATTTGGAGAAGTGTGGGGTCTGTGCGCAGATGAAGACATAAGGAAACCGTTCAAGCAGGTAAACTGAAGTACAGATCTTCTGGAGTTGGTGCACTCAGATATCTGTGACTTCAAACAGTTCTCCATAGAGGCCGGAATGAAGTATTTTATTACTTTCATCGAAGACTTCTCAAAGTACGCATTCGTTTATATGCTCAAGTCTAAAAATGAAGCATTTGAGAAGTTTAAGGACTTCAAGGTTGAAGCCGAGCGTCAAACCGGAGAACAACTCAAGAGACTCAGAAGTGATCGAGATGGCGAGTATAGGTCTCATGAATTCGCATCATTAGCACAGAACATGAAATTATCATGAGACAACTGCTTCATACTCCCCTTAATCAAATGGTGTTACAGAAAAGAAGAACAGAACATTAACAGAGGTGATGAACTCAATACTGTTGACTGCGGGTCTTCCAAATTGCTTCTGGGGTGAAACAGTGCTTACGGCTACATTCATATTGAACAGAGTGCTGCATGCTACTTCGAAAGTCACTCCTCGTGAACTTTGGTTCAAGGTCAGACCGAACTTGAATGTCATTCGAGTGTGGGGGTGTCTAGCATATGTGAAGCTTCCAGATTTGAAGATTCATAAGCTGGGAACAAGGACTACGAAGACTATATTTTGGGGTTATGCTGATAAGAGTGATGCTCCAAGGTTCCTTGATATTGAGTCAAATCATATCATTGAATCTCGCGATGCAGAATTCTTTGAAAATAAATTTGTAAGGCACAAGAACATTGTTCTCGTGGACATTTCGGAGAACAATATGAGTGCACAGGAGGCTCAAGTTCCTTACGAAGAGGTAGTCCAAGAAGAAGTTGTTGCTGCAGAAACAAATGTTAAACCAGAACTTGCAGAACCTGTACCTAAGCGAGTGAGAGACAGAAGAACTTCAGAGAAGATTACTATCATGTGGAAGCAGATCCGCTTACCTATGATAAGGTGATGAAGACCAGAGATGCTATATTTTGGATGGAGGCTATCAATGATGAGTACGACTCGATAACCTCCAATAATACGTGGATGTTGGTCGATCTGTCTGAAGGAGCAAAACCAATCGAATGTAAATGGATCTTCAAGAAGAAGATGAAGATCGATGGAACTATTGACAAGTTCAAGGCAAGGTTAGTTGCCAAGGGATTTTCTCAGAAGTATGGGATCGATTATTTTGACACATATGCTCCAGTAGCGCGGATGACAACCATCAGGATGTTGATTGCTCTGAGCACAATCCACAGGCTGGTAATTTATCAGATGGATGTTAAGACCGCTTTTCTGAATAGTGAATTGACCGAAGAGATCTACATGCAACAACCAGAAGGATTCGTTGCCAATGGCCTCGAAGAAATCTGTAAGTGTGGTGAAATCTATGTATGGTCTGAAACAAGCTCCCAAGATGTGGCATGAGAAGTTTGATAGTCATAAGATCAAACGGCTACAGAGTCAATGAGACGGACAAGTATGTGTACACAAAGTTCGCTGACGGGAGAGGAGTTGTCACTCCCCGTTCCCAGAATGCATATTTTTATACAGGTACAACTCATATATTTATTTAGTATTTATCATATATTATCCTGTATTTAAATTCCTTTAATTTCATGTTAATTAATTATTTTTATTTTTATTTTCTGCTGTTATTCTCTGCTTTTAGTCTTGCTTTTAGGATCGGCCTAGGAGGGTTTTTCTCGGGTTCATGGTGGTTCACATGAACCGAACCCCACCTACCACCACCCCTTCCATTTAAAGCCCCCATCCCCTTCTCTCTCCTCATAACTCTCCTTCACCAATTACTTCTTCTTCTTCCTCATCACTCTCTTCCACCTACCAGGAGAAGGCAAGTACATCTTGCTTCTCCTTCACCCATTTTTATGGTTCATTTGTCTTCCTCTTGCGATTCTAAGAGAGTTTACTACTTAGCATTTTTGATTTTTTTGGCTTTCTTCTAGATCTAAGTAACAGTATTCTCGGTTGTTCATGGGTTTTGATCCACCAAACTGGCATGCTTTTCGGAATAGATAGTTCATGTGGCAGAGCTTCTCATTCCACACCATTCTGAACCACGGGAACCTCATCTCTGGCTTGGAACGAAGGCTCCATAAGATTGGAGTTCAGGAGATTTAGTCACGCTCATGTCTTTACGTGTTAGCGTGAATTTTTAGTCACGCTCACGTCTTTACGTGTTAGCGTGAATTTTGAGTCACGCTCACGTCTTTACGTGCGTGCGTGAATTTTTAGTCAAGCTCACGTCTTTACGTGCGTGCGTGAATTTTTAGTCACGCTCACGTTCTTACGTGCCAGTGTGAATTTTGAGTCACGCTCACGTCTTTACGTGCCAGCGTGACATTTGAGTTACGCTCACGTCTTTACGTGCCAGCATGACATTTGAGTTACGCACACGTCTTTGCGTGTGTGCATGAGTTACTTATCACGCTCACGTATTTGCGTACGTGCGTGGATTTCTTATCACGCTTTCCACGCTCATACACTCACGCTGTGCGTGCGTGAGTTACTTTTCACGCTCACGTTATGTGTGCGTGAATTACACTTCACGCTCACGCTGTGCGTGCCAATGTGAACCACTTTTCACGCTCATGCTGTTTATACGCTCACTCCTACCTACTAAACTTGGCGTGACTTGTTGGCCTTAGCATAGACTTGTTGGCATGACTTGTTGGCCTTAGCATAGACTTGTTGGCATGACTTGTTGGCCTTAGCATAGACTTGTTGGCGTGACTTCCTGACCTGGGTGTTTCTATTTGTTCTATAATTTATTCCTTTAATGGTGGCATAATAATTCTTCTATTATATCCTTACGCCCTTTTGTGAACTCGATAATCTTAGCATGTTAATATTTTGATACATATGGTTATGTAGAACATGCCTTGTGTCTTGACTGGTTTATGGATACCCAGTAAGGCTGGAACTTAACCCTGAGAGTTATAGACTCGACCCCATTTAATACTAATTGACTTTCATGCCTTGTCACCATTGATGACGATGGTTATCTTGACTAAAATTGATCATGCGTTCCTAGTTGGAACTAAGAGACTGGCTAGTCGTCTTATTGAATTAAATGAATGAGACACGTTCATGTTATAAACTATTGTAATCGATTAGCCGATCCCGAATATTGACATACAGGCATGTGCAGCCTTCAATTTATTTATTTTTCTACAGAGCAGCATGTGTACTTTATGGTCAAGACATGATTATTCCGTGGTTAGTTTTAATTGCTGCATTACGCTATGTAAGACCTACAATCTAACCGCACGGGTATTGTTGTAGAGTCGGGCATATCGTACTTGGTACGGAAGTACTCATTCTGAATGACCATGATCCACGGCATGGAACTTCACTCAACGTAGAGACTATTAAGTCAAATAAAATAATGATGGCATGGAGAGAATGGATTCCCGAGTTCTTACATGGCAGCCCTCTTGGGACTAGTAGTGCCCGACAGGCCGGCTGGTTCCCACAGATACTGTAAACCTGCCACACGGGCAGGGAGCGGTATCTGCTTATATTATTATTGTATATTGTATATTGATGACGGGCGTCCCGCTGGGACTCGTCTAATTCATGATTGGCACAATTGATTGACTGGATAGACTAGCCTTGCTCGTACATAGTAAGAACTGAGGAATCCCTATTTACATAATTCCAGGATAACTTGGGACTCACAATAGCAAGCCGTAGTAGTTGCCTGGCCGTTTAAATTGATTTGTTTGTGTACTGTACTTACTCTATTACTTAACTGAGATGATCAGAATGTCAGGACATGACGGGCCAACTTCTGTCCTTGTTTGGTTGGGAGGTTGGTTCGAAGTGTCGTGATGTTGTGTGAGTCCTAGTAGATAGCAGAGATCTTATCATATTCTCTTATTACTGGCTTCATTCCTCATATCGTGCTCCCTTGCGGTACTTGCTATTAGAGGTCTAACCTCTCTGGTTTTACATGGCCAGATTTAGAGCCAGTCCTCGGGGATCCAGCTTACTTCTACCTCCAAGATGGTCAACACTAGAGGGATGATCGCAGGAGGACTCGAGTGGGTTCCTTACTCCACCGCTCGTTTTGTTATTTACTTCATACTTAGCCGTTTGGCACCGACATGTTAGTCGGATTGTCTTGCACTTACTTTTACATAATTGTAATTAAGTCAGACTGCAGCTGATAACAATTGTGTATATGTTACTATACCATCTGACTATATTTTGTAAAGCCAGATCTCAAGAACATTTTGACTAATCATTTGGGATGCCTTACTGCTTTATCTTACATGTTCTCTATTATTGTTTCTTGTTTTGAACGATTGAGACAATAGATGTGAAGTGACCATAGTAAAACTTTCATGTAGTATGCACCCCTCGTCTGGTTAGACAGCATTGATCGTATTATACGGTATTCATCTACCCGTAATACGTAGCTGGCTGAGTCATTCCCCCGCTCTCCAGTATTTTGGTTCTGGGGCACGACAAGGTTTTAGTGGTGGCCCATGCAGGTCTGATTTCAGACTTGTGGGGTGTTTTGATTTATAGGATGTCTCAATCACACGTGTCCCCCATTGATCTCATGATTCGTTATTATCAACCCTTGCTTGACATTCCGGTATCCTTTGACTTCATTGATCCTTCATGTCCGGTTGTTTGATTGTTCTCTTGTCCCTTTTCTTAGGCGCACTTCGTCCGCATCGGTCAGAGCTGGACAACAGCAGGGGCAACACGGACAACCTGACCCTGTTGGTCAGCAACAAGGGCCAGTCTCACCTCAGGAGACTATCCAAGAAGAAGTGATAGTAGAACCAGCAGCTGAACCGCAGTATCCGGAAGTTCCAATACCACCCACAGTTCCACCTACCCAAGTGGACACACCAGCCCTTCTGGAGATCATGAGAGGAATGATGGCTACTCAGCAACATCAGATGTTGGCCCAGCAGCGCATGCACACTCAGCTACAAGAGCAGAATGTGTTGCTCAACCAAGGATTGTAGACGACTTTGGAAAGAGGAGTGAGGACTGATTCAGGAGCATCAGCCAGGTTTTACAAGTACAACCCCCGCCGTTTTGAGGGCATGGAGGATGCCATCTCAGCAGATGCATGGCTTAAGGATATTGAGGCTATTCTGACAGCAGCTAAGGTACCGACAGAAGAACGTGTGGATCTAGTGAAGTTGTTACTTCAGGATCTCGTACGTGATTGGTGGGAATCAGAGGAAGTGGGCACAAGGTTGTAAAAATCGCTAGTCGGCCGCTAGTCGGTTTGTGGGGACTACGGATTAATCGGACTACTCGAGGACTAGTCGGGGACTAGTCGGTTTAGAATTTTTAATGAATATATATATAATATGTTATAAAAATATTTTTAAAATAATATGTTAATTGTTGAACTTTTAGTTATTGTAGTGCATTTTCTTATTCATTATTTTGCACAAATTTCTATTTCGATAAATCTTTAAATAATATGTTAACGACTTACTATTTTGCACGGAGAGTTACAGCCGCAGTAGCAAGCAAAAGCAAAAAAAAAGTAACAAGCAAAAATTAAAAAAAGAGCCACAACAACAGTAGCAAAGAGATAACAAAGAAAAAGTAAAAATAAAAAAAGAGTAGGCTAGTCATTTTTTTCAAAAATAAAAAAAAGGCAGCAACAAAGTAAATAGTCGACGGCGACTGCCTTGATGAAGTCGACGGCAGCCCAGACTAGTACCAATTTAGCCAATTTTTGGATGAACCAGCCCCTAATCGAGTTGATGGTGGCCGACAAGTGACTAGTCGGGGACTAGCCCCTAGTCGAGTCGGTGGCGGCCGACTAGCGACTAGTCGGGGACTAATCGGCCGCCTAGAGGGATTTTTACAACACTGAGTGGGCATCAGACGTCCTGTGGCTTGGGATAATTTCACTGCAAGATTCAAGACCAAGTACTATGGAGTTGTGGCGCAGTTTGAGCTACAACAGAAGTTTATCAACCTCAGGCAGGCCGGCAAGACTGTAGATGCTTATGCAGCGGAGTTCTGCAGATTGAGTAGATTAATCCCAAAGATGGTAGCAACAGAGAGCCAGAGGGCCATGAGGTTTCAGCAAGGGTTTCATCTTGAACTCTTGCAATTGATAGAGGGGCACAATTACCAAACTTTTGACGAAGTGTTGACGGCAACTCGAAGGCATGAGATCACCATTCAGAGGCTTGCGGCAAGGACTGGGTGTCAGAAGAGATCCCACAGTCAGATTGAAGGAAGAGGGGGAGCAGCGCCCCGAACAACAATACCATCCACTGGCATTCGTATCCACGATGTGGCGATGCGAGGACCAGCACCACCAAGACAGCAGCAATAACAACAGAGAAAGAACCTGCAACCCCCGGCGGGCTGTACTTATTATAGGAAGATGGGACACACTAGAGATGTGTGTCAGACATTGAATGGACTGTGTCTGATATATGGAAATCCAGACCATCGAGTTACCACATATCCCATGAATTCGAGATCAGGAGGACCAGGGCAATAGTTTCCTGCTCTGCCAGCACCAGGGGCAGGCCAGTATCGAGGACCAGCGGTGGCAGTAAGGCCGTTGGCACAGCATCCGTTAATGCCGCAGGCTCAGATGTTTCGGCAGCAGGGGCCGATGCAGCAACACCAGCATAGACCACCCCAGCATCATCAAGGAAGGGGCCAGCAACAACATCAGGCTAGGCCGCAGCATGGAAACCAGCAAGGAGGTCGAGGGCAAGCATTCACTCTGTCCTTGGAGGAGGAATTGGCATCGGGAGATGTTGTGGCAGGTAACATTCTCGTCACCTCATATCCCGCAGTAGCATTGTTTGATTCGGGAGCATCCCATTCATTTATATCTGCACAATTTACGGCACGACTAGGAATGGAGTTCGAGGCATTGCCAGGGAGGTTGAATATACTCACTGGTAATGGGCTCGTAGGAGTTAGTAGAGTTATTTTAGCATGTAGCGTTGTAGTTTGCGGGCATTCCTTACCCGTCCGGTTGATAGAATTTCCTGTTGGAAATTTCGACGTTATCTTAGGCATGGACTGGCTGAAAGACAGTCATGCGACAATAGATTATCGCAGAGGGAGTGTGTCTTTTGATATTTCAGGCATGAAGCGGTTCACCTTAGTCAGAACAGGGGTAACTCAACAAGAGCAGGGAGTAATAACGGCAATGGAAGAAGTTCAGATTCCGAAGGTAGTTGAAGAATTTTTAGACGTATTTCCCGAAGAACTTCCAGGGCTACCACCGATTAGAGATATTGAGTTCAGTATAAAATTGGCACCTGGAACTAAACCGATATCAGATCGAGTTTACAGAATGGCGGATTCAGAGCAGGCCAAGGTATATCAGCATATAGAGGAACTGAAGGAGAAGAAGTTCATCCAAGCTAGCATATCGTCGTGGGCAGCACCAGTGGTACTTGTGGGGAAGAAGGATGGGTCATCCAGATTGTGCATTGACTACAGAAAGCTTAACGCGGCAACAGTGAAGAACAAGTACCCATTACCCAGGATCGACGACTTATTTGATCAGTTGAGCAAAGCTAGAGTTTTCTCCAAGATAGATCTTCGTTCAGGGTACCATCAGGTGAGGGTTCGGAAGGAGGATATTCCCAAGACAGCATTCAGGTCGAAGTATGGGTATTATGAATTCTTAGTAATGCCGTTTGGTTTGACCAATGCTCCAGCAATATTCATGGATTTGATGAATCGCATCTTTATGCCATACTTAGACCAGTTTGTCGTTGTATTTCTTGACGACATTCTCGTATACTCTGCTAGTGAAGAGGAGCATGAAGACCACCTCAGAAAAGTGTTACAGGTTCTGAGAGAGAACCAGTTGTATGCCAAGCTCAACAAGTGTGAGTTTTGGTCGGATCATATTTCATTTTTGGGTCATCATATCAGGAGCTGGAGTAGCAGTGGATCCCAAGAAGGTAGAAGCAGTAGAAAGTTGGCCAGTACCCAAGACCGTAGCAGATGTGCGGATTTTCTTGGGATTGGCAGGATATTATAGAAGGTTTGTGTCAGACTTTGCAAGGCTTTCAGCACCCATGACCCGCTTGACCCGGAAGGATGTACCATTCGTTTGGTCGGAAGAATGTCAGGCATCATTCGAGACTTTGAAGCAGAAGTTGATAGCAGCACCTATTCTTACATTGCCAGTTGGACCCGGAGGTTTTACAGTATATTGTGATGCGTCAGGTAAAGGACTTGGATGTGTCCTTATGCAACATGGGAAGGTGATAGCATATGCATCTAGGCAGCTTGGGGACCACGAGAAGAATTATCCAACTCATGATTTGGAGTTAGCGGCAGTAGTATTTGCTCTGAAGCTATGGAGGCATTACTTATATGGTGACCGAGTGGACATGTACACAGACCATAAAAGTCTGAAGTACATCTTTACTCAGAAGGAACTAAACATGAGGCAGAGAAGATGGCTGGAGTTGATCAAGGATTATGACGTGGAACTTCAGTATCATCCAGGCAAGGCTAATATAGTAGCAGACGCTCTTAGCAGGAGAGGCGGCGCATTTATGTTGACAACACAGAGGCATATCTTAGAAGACCTTCAGGAGATGGGCATCGAAGTTATACTTCCTAGTGATGTAGGAGTTCTAACAAGTTTGCAAGTTCAATCCGACTTGGTAGGCAGGATCAAGGCAGCTCAGGCTCAAGACCCAAGGATTCAGAAGCTTAGGGCAGAATGTGAGTCGGGATTCATGAAGGAGATGAGAATTCATGAAGATGGTACACTTAGGTTTGGATCACGTCTATGTGTGCCTAGTGGAGATATCAGACAGGAGGTTATGGCAGAAGCTCACAGTTTTCAGTATTCTATTCATCCTGGAGGGACCAAGATGTACCAAGATATCAAGCAGCATTTCTGGTGGAACGGGATGAAGAGAGAGAGATAGCTAGATTTATTTTCCGTTGCTTGGTATGTCAGCAAGTAAAGGCAGAACAGCAGAGGCCAGTTGGGTTATTGCAACCGCTTCCTATCCCGGAATGGAAATAGGAGCATATTACAATGGACTTTGTGACCGGTTTACCGAGATCACCAAGTGGTAAGGACGCTATTTGGGTAATAGTGGACCGACTTACGAAGGTAGCACATTTTCTTCCTTTCAGAGTAGGACAATCTACAGAAAAGTTGGCAGAGTTGTATATGCAACAGATAGTCAAGCAGCATGGAGTCCCTGTCAGTATTGTGTTGGACCGAGATACCCGCTTTACATCACATTTCTGGAAGAGCTTACATCATAGTCTGGGTACCAAGTTAAGGTTTAGCACGGCCTACCATCCGCAGACGGATGGGCAATCAGAAAGAACGATTCAGACTTTAGAAGATATGTTACGAGCTTGCACTCTAGATTTTGGAGGGTCTTGGGAGAGTCACATGCACTTAGTCGAGTTCTCATACAACAATAGTTATCAAGCCAGTATCTAGATGGCGCCATTCGAAGCACTATATGGTAAGAAGTGCAGGTCGCCGCTTGCATGGAATGATATCGGAGAGAGGAAGATGTTAGGCCCAGAAATAATATTATTCAGACGGTTGAAGTGGTTAAGGGAATTAGAGAGCGACTTCGAGTTTTGCAGGACCGGCATCGTCATTGGGCGGACCAGCATCGTAGGCCGTTAGAGTTCTCGTTGGGGACCACGTATTCTTGCGGATTTCACCTACTCGTGGGGTCATTAGATTTGGCGTTCGCGGGAAATTGAGCCCGCGGTACGGGGCCCATTTATTATCCTTGATCGGATAGGCGATGTTGCTATCGTTTATCCCTTCCACCTTCGTTACGAGAGGTGCATGACGTGTTTCATGTATCTCAATTAGGTATATGTATCGGACCCAAGCCATATCCTCGATCATTCTGAGCTGGTTGTGGTACCAACCTGTCTTACGAGGAACAGCCTGTGTCCATTTTGGACCGAAGATAGAAGATACTTAAGAACCAAACAATTAGTTTGTCCGTGTTGCTTGGGGTCATCACTCCTTGGGAGAGTCAACGTGGGAACATGAGGATGATATCCGATCACGGTATCCACACCTGTTGACTCACAAGGTATATCTCTTTCTGTATACCTTGATTGTCCTGATTCTTCATGTATCACCTTATGGGTAGAGCCTTGATATCGTGGATTGATGAATTTACATATATAGTAATTGCTTTTGATATGGTAAAAATGATTGCTTGCTCACTAGAATTGCTTGTATTAGTTAGCTCCGTTTTTACCTGCTTGGATTTGAAATTCCGAGGACGAAATTTTTCTAAGGGGGTAGAGATGTC
Source organism: Iris pallida (assembly GCA_029216955.1). NCBI lineage: Eukaryota > Viridiplantae > Streptophyta > Magnoliopsida > Asparagales > Iridaceae > Iris > Iris pallida. Next base: position 152,560 of record JANAVB010031218.1, read on the forward strand.
ACTCCCCGTTCCCAGAATGCGTATTTTTATACAGGTACAACTCATATATATTATTTAGTATTTATCATGTATTATCCTGTATTTAAATTCCTTTAATTTCATGTTAATTAATTATCTGTATTTTTATTTCCTGTATTCTCTGCTTTTAGTTTTGCTTTTAGGTTCGGCCTTGGGGGTTTTTCTCGGGTTCTGGTGGTTCACATGAACCGAACCCCACCTACCACCACCCCTTCCATTTAAAGCCCTCATCCCCTTCTCTCTCCTCATTACTCTCCTTCACCAATTACTTCTTCTTCTTTCATCATCTCTTCCACCTACCAGGAGAAGGAAGTACATCTTGCTTCTCCTTCACCCTTTTTATGGTTCATTTGTCTTTCTCTTGCGATTCTAAGAGAGTTTACTACTTAGCATTTTGATTTCTTTGGCTTGTTTCTTCTAGATCTAAGTAACAGTATTCTCGGTTGTTCATGGGTTTTGATCCACCAAACTGGCGGCATTTCGGAATAGAGTTCATGTGGCAGAGCTTCTCATTCCACACCATTCTGAACCATGGGAACCTCATCTCTGGCTTGGAACGAAGGCTCCATAAGATTGGAGTTCAGGAGATTTAGTCACGCTCACGTCTTTACGTGTTAGCGTGAATTTTTAGTCACGCTCACGTCTTTACGTGTTAGCGTGAATTTGAGTCACGCTCACGTCTTTACGTGCGTGCGTGAATTTTTAGTCACGCTCACGTCTTTACGTGCGTGCGTGAATTTTTAGTCACGCTCACGTTCTTACGTGCCAGCGTAAATTTTGAGTCACGTTCACGTCTTTACGTGCCAGCGTGACATTTGAGTTACGCTCACGTCTTTACGTGCCAGCGTGACATTTGAGTTACGCACACGTCTTTGCGTGTGTGCGTGAGTTACTTATCACGCTCACGTCTTTGCGTGCGTGCATGGATTTCTTATCACGCTTTCCATGCATACGCTCACGCTGTGCGTGCGTGAGTTATTTCACGCTCACGTTATGAGTGCGTGAATTACCCTTCACGCTCACGCTGTGCATGCCAACGTGAACCACTTTTCACGCTCATGCTGTTTACGCTCATCCTACCTACTAAACTTGGCGTGACTTGTTGGCCTTAGCATAGACTTATTGGCGTGACTTGTTGGCCTTAGCATAGACTTGTGGCGTGACTTGTTGGCCTTAGCATAGACTTGTTGGCGTGACTTCCTGACCTAGATGTTTCTATTTGTTCTATAATTTATTCCTTTAATGATGGCATGATAATTCTTCTATTATATCCTACGCCCTTTGTGACTCGATAATCTTAGCATGTTAATATTTTTGATACATATGGTTGTGTAGAACGTGCCTTGTGTCTTGACTGGTTTATGGATACCCAGTAAGGCTGGAACTTAACCCTGAGAGTTATAGACTCGACCCCATTTAATACTAATTGACTTTCATGCCTTGTCAGCATTGATGACGATGGTTATCTTGACTAAAATTGATCATGCGTTCCTAGTTGGAACTAAGAGACTGGCTAGTCGTCTTATTGAATTAAATGAATGAGACACGTTCATGTTATGAACTATTGTAATCGATTAACCGATCCCGAATATTGACATACAGGCATGTGCAGGCTTCAATTTATTTATTTCTCTACAGAGCAGCATGTGTATTTTATGGTCAAGGCATGATTATTCCGTGGTTAGTTTTAATTGCTGCATTATGCTATGTAAGACCTACAACCTAACCGCACGGGTATTGTTGTAGAGTCGGGCATATCGTACTTGGTACGGAAGTACTCATTCTGAATGACCATGATCCACGGCATGGAACTTCACTCAACTAGAGACTATTAAGTCAAATAAAATAATGATGGCATGGAGAGAATGGATTCTCGAGTTCTTACATGGCAGCCCTCTTGAGACTAGTAATGCCCGACAGGCCGGCTGGTTCCTACAGATACTGTAAACCTGCCACACGGACAGGGAGCGGTATCTGCTTATATTATTATTGTATATTGTATATTGATGACGGGCGTCCCGCTGGGACTCGTCTAATTCATGATTGGCACAATTGATTGACTGGATAGACTAGCCTTGCTCGCACATAGTAAGAACTGAGGAATCCCTATTTGCATAATTCCAGGATAACTTTGGACTCACAATAGCAAGCCGTAGTAGTTGCCTGGCCGTTTAAATTGATTTGTTTGTGTATTGTACTTACTCTGTTACTTAACTGAGATGATCAGAATGTCAGGACATGACGGGCCAACTTCTGTCCTTATTGGTTGGGAGGTTGGTTCGAAGTGTCGTGATGTTGTGTGAGTCCTAGTAGATAGCAGAGATCTATTATCATATTCTTATTACTGGCTTCATTCCTCATATCGTGCTCCCTTGCGGTACTTGCTATTAGAGGTCTAACCTCTCTGGTTTTGCATGGCAGATTTAGAGCCAGTCCTCGAGGATCCAGCTTACTTCTACCTCCAAGATGGTCAACACTAGAGGGATGATCGCAGGAGGACTCGAGTGGGTTCCTTACTCCACCGCTCGTTTGTGTATTTACTTCATACTTAGCCGTTTGCCGACATGTTAGTCGGATTGTCTTGCACTTACTTTACATAATTGTAATTAAGTCAGACTGCAGCTGATAATAATTGTGTATATGTTACATATACCATCTGGCTATGTTTTGTAAAGCCAGATCTCAAGAACCATTTTGACTAAGCGTTTGGGAGCTTACTGCTTTATTTCACTTGTTCTCTATTAATACTGTTTCTTGTTTGAACGATTGAGACACTAGATGTGAAGTGACCATAGTAAGACCTTCATGTAGAATGCACCCCTCGTCTGGTTAGACAGCATTGATCGTATTACGGTATTCATCTACCCGTAATACGTAGATGGCGAGTCATTCCTCCGCTCTCCAGTATTCTGGTTCTGGGGCGTGACAGGAGTTATCATTTGTCTGTACATGGATGATATACTAATCTTGGGTACAGATCTAGCAAGTGTCACTGAGACAAAGAAATTCTTCTCATTTAAGTTCAGCATGAAGAACTTAGGAAAAGCTGATGTTATTCTGGAAATAAAGATCATCCCGGACGAAAACGGAGTGGCATTGTCACAGTCTCATTATATTAAGACGATGCTCACATGCTATGGGTATCAGAATCTTTCAGGTATCGATACGCCATATAGGTGTGACAAGAAGCTGAAGCCAAATCCAAGGAAAAGCGTCAAACAGTTGGAATATTCTAGCATCATCGGAAGTTTGATGTATGTAACTACTGCCACAAGGCCTGGCATAGCTTTCGTTGTAGGTATTCTGAGTCGGTTGACGAGCAATCCAGGGATGGAGCACTGGAAAGCTGTAAAGAGAGTTATGAGATATCTCAAGAAGACTCAGAAGTATGCACTGCACTACTGGGAGATCAAAAAGTAATGGATGGCTTCAGTGATGCAAGCTGGTGCTCAGAAGTAGAGAGTGAAAGGTCCACATGAAAATATATTTTCTCCATGGAGAGCTGCTATATCATGGAAGTCGAAGAAGCAGACTATGTTGTCACACTCTTCTATGGAATCTTAGTTCTATGTACTGGCGGGTGCATCGGATGAAGCGAAATGGCTTCGGGAGCTTATGTATGATCTTCCACTAGTTAGTGCGCAGATACCGGCGGTACTGATATACTGCGTCAACTAGGTGACTGCAGCAGTGGCATCGAATGACCTCTTCAATGGCAAGAAGAGGATTATGCGTCTAAGGCACAGGGAGGTAAATGATCTTATTAAAAGAGGAGTCATTGCCATAGTGGATGTTCGGAGTCAGGAGAATCTGGCAGATCCGTTCTTCAAAGGTCTCAAGCGCCAGCTGGTTGAAGACACAGCAGGTAAGATGAGCTTCAAGACACTCTGATATTATGTCTTTGTAATTCTACTATAAAGTTTTTTGCTATTAGTTCAAAGAGAAATCTACTAGGCATCTAACTTTTAGTTCAAAGAAGGACCATTGACTGAAAGAATATCAGAAATAGTGGGCAATCCTTTAGGATATTGTGGGATTTAGAACCCAGAACCACTATTGTCTACTGATTGTTCTTTACAAAGAACAAAGTTCTGTGGGAGGATGGCTTGGAAGCCTTAATAAGTTCTCGACATCTGGATGTCTGGTGTACTTTACAGAAAGCACGGGTAGCACAACAATACAAAGGAGCGCAGTATTCCATGCTACAGTGAGGTAACACCACATTAGGTACCTTATGAGGGTAAAGTCTCGACTTTGGACCAAGTCACAGCGGCGTAGCACCGCACATAGGCAAGTGGGCCTAATGCTGTATAATGAAGAGTGGTTGGCAGCACTACAAAGGGGCTGGGCCTCATGTTACAGTGGGTGCACCACATGAGGCAGTGCCTCGGCTTTGCAAGCAATGTCACAGCGGCGTAACAATACAAGGAAGCAAAAGGCTTCATGCTGGGTAGTTTGGCACTACAAAGAGGCCAGGTCTCATGCTACAGGTGGTATGACACCACATGAGACAAGGTCTCAGCTTCGGGCCATGTCATAGCGGTGTAGTACCGCAAGGAAGCAAAATACTTCATGTCAAGGACTCTTTAAAAGAACTCACTTAGAGGGTATGGAAAGAGATAGGCCGTCTCTTGAGAGAAATCTTGTAGACACCCAAGATATATACATCGAAACCAGGCTGGCACAAGGCCTTTAATGTGCAGCCAGAAGCGCAGTTGATGTCATTATGTGAGTAAAAGAATTGCAGTTATGGTACAGAATTCAAGGCTTAATCCATTCTTATATCATGCTGTCATTTAACCCATGCGAGAAGATCAAGTCGTAGCGACATCTATCCTAATGCATGATGGACAATTACTGTGGAGAACACTCAACCCGTATATAGAGATATGTGGGAGATTGTTGGTATTTTTGCTTGTTGGTGATTTGCTTTAGAAACTAGAAAGATAGTCCCACATTGGAAAAACCAAATAGATGGTATCTCTATATAAAGCTTTGCTTGTGTTGAGAGATCACATAAAATGTGGAGAGGCACATGGTTGCTATGTGGGGACATTTTTCTAGTGAAAAGAAGGCTAAACCAATAAAGAAGCATTAATACTTTTTGTCATGCTCATGGGATAATTTTCTTATGGAGCTAAGTCCCGAAGGGGCTTAGCGACTCGGACTCGGGCTCAAGGGCGTAAAGTAGCATTTTGTTGGCGCACTTTGCACTTAGCATGTCAGCATCGGCACATTGTGCGCAGTTGATGCGCCCGTGCACTCGTCTCTGTGCGAGTCGCAGCGCAGGTGCAGTGCAGGCGCAGCAGGCGCGCAGGTGCCATGGTGCTGTGGTGCTGGGCGCACAGGTTCTGCGGGGCTACGGCACGTAGGTGCTGGGTACTGAGCGCGCAGGGTGCAGGGCTGAGGCGCGCAGGTGCTGCAGGGCTACGGCGCGCAGGTGCTGGACACTAAGCGTGCAGGTGTCACGGGCTACTGCGGGCTTCGCAGCTACGCGCGCAGGTTGACGGGCTGAGTGGCTATGGGGCGCAGGTGGCGGATGATGTGGCTGATTGGAAGATTTGAACGGTTATGGAAAGATTGAGTTAATTGATCAGATCCGATCTGTGTGGGATTTGAATTTAATTTATTCAAATATTTCCATTATTCGCTCCTATCTTTTCGCAATCAGTTACGGCCAGAAATAGGATTAGGGTTTCGACCCTTTTCTATAAATACTCTTTTCGTTTCTTCATTAAGAACTTACACCAAAATAAAGAGACGAAGAGAGAAGTGTTGCCGCCGCCATTGAAGTCCATAAGGAGTTCTTCGAGTTCGTAAAGGAGGTGACTGCGAGCGTTCCAGAAGTTCTATCGAACTTGCTGGTTCCTGAGAGCAGATCGCAATCGGACGAATCTTGCTTTGAGCAACGGTGATCTTCATCACCCTAGCAAAGTCGTTGCATCAACTCCGGTTGAGAGCGATTATTCATATCGTTGTATCAACTATGGTTGAGAGCGATCATTCATATCGTTGCATCAACTATCGTTGCATCAAACTAAATCCGTCACCGAATCTGTCGAAATCCGTCACTAATTCTGTATTAGAAATAAAAGTCATTATTCGATTGTCGTTTCTGTAGCCATGTCGCTGAATTTTTCACACTAGTATGTCTCTAACACTTCGCTGCAGCAACGAACCAAAGAAGGATTTAGGATATAACAATATTGTAAATGTTGAAATCCATTTTTTCGTCGTTAATCAGTCACTAATTGATATGGTGAATTATTTTTTGTCACTGGTTTCCTTCTTTTTTTTTACTTCATACAGTTGTAACAAATATCTTAATTCCTACAGCTTTTACTACGATTAAAGTGACGGCAACACATGTTACAATTGTAAAAAAAAAAGTATTCCCCAAGAGCATCAATACTCATCCCAATTTTTAGATTCTAGATTAAGAATTTAGGAGCTCATTTTATAGAATAGTAAAGTTCAATTGAGTCTCCATGATAGTCACATGAGTTGTAGCATGGACCTTAGAATCTCTACATTCATAATGTAGGAACTCGTTTATAAAATAGTAGAACAGAATTTGGAACCAAATTTCTATATTCTAGATTATTTTATTTATTTTTTTGGAAAGAAGAGAAGGATGATACATGGGTCTACTTTAACTTATCTCATTTGGACCTCAAATTTAGTTTTTACTATTTCATACAAATTTAACCAATTTTATATTTTTTTTATTATAAATCTGGACTTATATTTTTGAGCTCCATATAATATTTTGATGCTCTAAGAGCATCTCCAACCCTATTGTGAGTTTGGAAGAAAAAAAAATTACCACTTAGGAATGACAAGCTATTTTTTCAAAAGTACTTCTCCAAGCAAATGTGAAATAAAGTATGCAGTTGACATGGCAAGACATGGCAAGGACAATGTGAAGTTGGTTGTCTAGATCTAGACAATGCACTTCACAATGAGTTTATGTCCACGTCATCAGTTATGAATAAAATATATATAAAAAAAAGAGTAAAAGTTGTCTTGGAAGTTGTAAAAAAATAGTTTGCATGTCTTCCTAATACGTTTGTATTGGAGAAGACTTTTCAAACTCATTGTCTTATTTGAATAATTTTGCCACCTATATAAAATATTGTCTTGTATTTCATGTCATCTAAGATTCACAACACGAAATAAGACAATAATATTGGACATGGCCGACCCTGAACAATTGGGGTCCCGAGGCAAAATTTTCTAAATGGGCCTCATGCATAATATAAAAAAAAAGTATAAATAAAACAAAAATTCGTTGTAGTCAAGATTTGAACAAAGGACCTCTTAAATACAAGTCTAGCATTACAACTACTATCCCACAATACGTTTGACAAAAAAAAAGGCACAATACATACTAGTTCTATTATAGATAGTTTTATATTGGTGTTCCCTTTTGTCAGGGGGTCCTGAACCATCATTCGGCTTGTCCTGGACTATGGCTGCCCCTGATATTGGAGATGCTCTAAGCATGGAGTGTGATGTAACACTTTTTTGCAAATTTTTGTAGGAATAAAAATACATGGTTGGAGCTCCATATACGACTTTATGACACAGCCGCCCCACCTCACGTAGCAGGGACAAAATTGAAAGACCTACCCACGTGGTCATCATAGCAATGCATCGTCAGCACCCTATCGTCAACCTCGTCTTCTTCTGACCACTATTGGTCAGGAACTATTCTGCGTTACTCGTTAGCCGTCCCTTTGCTTCATTGAACTATTATGTAGTGTCACGTGGGCTACACGTGCATGTCACCGCTGCCGTCGTCTGGTTCGATTCGGTTTGCCGTGCATAATAGGTTCAATTAAATGGAGGAATGCTATGCCTACAACTAAATTCTTACAACCCCTTTACTCCCGCCACGTGTCGGATTTCGATTGGAGGAGAGGAGTAAGTGGTGGGGTCGAGTGGAGCCCATGTAGCAGGAAGGTGTGAGAGGTGGTGGGATCCGGTAGGACCCATGTGTAAGGGTTGGTGAGTGAGATTGTAAAAAGGTTGTAAGAATTTGGTAGTAAACTTAGCATTATTGAATTAAATGTCCATTATTTTCTGACGTTTGAAACTATTCATCAGCATATATATATACTAGTCATAACCCGTGCCCATAGGGCATGGTTCATTTAAGGTATTCTCCCTCAAAATCTTGGACCCCCAATTTTAAACGAACAATAATAATTTTGAGGCCCCCATCAAAATATTAAATCCCAACCACTGCTGGATGTGAATTTTCTTTGGATTCCCCATAAAACCCCACTCTCAATAATGTTCATCCACAACCATTATGAGGCCCCATCAAAATATTTAAATCCCAACCATCAAAATATTAATCCCCATCTTTGGATTCTCCATAAAATCCCACTCCCAATAATGCTCTTTCCCATAAAATCCCACTCCCAATAAGCTCTTCCCCATAAAACCCCACAACCGTAATGCTCTTCCCCATAAAACCCCACAACCGTTGATTCACCAAGATTAAATCCCAACCACTCTTTATCTTGGCACAGTCAGTCCTAGGATTCAAAAACCTTTGTGTTTTGTATAAGAGATATATATATATATATATATATATATATATATATATATATATATATATACACCGAGAAGGTGGTTGGATTCTCAGGTCTTCCGTCACCTATTTGTTCCTTATCTTATTTAGGTTTATTTAATTATTATGGTTGACGTGGGTAGGTCTTTCAATTTTGTCTCTGCTACGTGAGGTGGGGCGGCTGTCATAAAGTCGTATATGGAGCTCCAACCATGTATTTTTATTCCTACAAAAATTTGCAAAAAAGGGTTACATCACACTCCATGCTTAGAGCATCAAAATATTATATGGAGCTCAAAAATAGATAAGTCCAGATTTATAATAAAAAATAAATATAAAATTGGTTAAATTTGTATGAGAATGGTAAAACTAAATATTGAGGTCCAAATGAAATAAGTTACTATATATGGTAACTGGCCATTCTCCGTCTTTTAACACGGAGAATTGATTCTCTGTGATTTTAATAAGGAGAATAATCATTTTTCGTAATTTAACACGAAAAATGGTCATTCTCTGTGATTTTTAAGAACGGAGAATGGTCATTTTCCGTGATTTCTAATGATCATTTTCCGTGTTTAAAACCACGAAAAATGGTCATTTTCCGTCATTTTAACATGGAGAATGGTTATTCTCCTAGGAGAATGATCATTCTTCGTGATATTAACACGGAGAATTATCATTCTACATAATATTACCATGGATAATGGCTATTCTCCTGCATTTTTACGGCCAGTTGAAACTTTGGAGGGCTATAACTTTTGACTGGGAGGTCGAAACGAGATCCGGTTTGTCGAAAAATGAACGTTCCGAGGAGCCTGAGATAAACGATCCCACCGTTTGTCGGCCTACCAAAATTTTAAAATCGCCAAAAAAATGATGTTTGGACCTCCATTTTAACAGTTTTACCATTTGTCGGCCTTTCCGAAATTTTTCGACGAGTTTTTGAAGGAAAGTTTGAAGATTTTGGAGGAGAAAACCTATATTCGAAACTGAGCGGCGTATGGAAGAAGAGAAAGTATCGAAACGTTTTTCTGAAGAGTAGGATTTGAGGATGTTTTCAATAAATTAGAAGGACAAAAATGTCATTCAGAACCCGCTTTATATATTTGGCTTAATTGCACTTTATACCCTCAACTATTTTCGTTTTCCAACTTACTACCTCAACTCTCTTTTTTCAAGTTGATACCCTGAATTTTATTTGGAGAATAATGCCCATGCCTAAAATTCAAAACTACCCCAAATCCTTTCCCTTCATCCCCGCTCCCCCTTCGCCCCCCCCCCCCCCCCCCCCCCCCCCCCCCCCCCCCCCCGGGGCCCCGCCCCCCTTTGGCCAGCCGCCTCCGTCCCACCCGCAGCAACCCCCGTCCCCCTTCCGATGCCCCCCCCCCCCCCCCCCCCTTCAGCCCCCAGCAGCAGAACCCTCCCCCCTCCCCCCCGGCTCCGGCCACCCACCCTCCTCCCGCCGCCCTCCTTTTCCGCCTCCACCGGAGAGGGAGGGGGGGGGGGAGGGGGGGGGGGGCATCGCCGGAGAGGGAGAGGGGAGGGGAGCATGGGGAGAGAGAAAGAGAGAGCCAGGGGTAGTTTGGAGATATTTTGGGTTTTAGGTATTAAGTTAAGTAAAAAAGTTTAGGGTATTAAATTGAAAAAGGGAAATAGTTGAGGATATCACAGTGCAATTAAGTCTATATATTTTTTGCTAATTCTGGACACGCGATAAAATGTTATTTTGCGGTAAATTTTATATAAAAATTTTACAATTTTTTGGCATTTCATAAATTTTTCCAAATTATACTATTATGTCGGAAAAAATTTAGGTACATTACTTCCAAACCCGTTATGATTGTACTCCCAGTAAATTATAATCCTAGATCTGCCACTATATTAATATATGTTTCTTATACAACATGTTAAGAGAACCCATTTATTATATGTACCGAAGGAGATAAAGAGTGCAGATCCAATATCTTCAAAACAGATATCGCTCCTCCTTCTATAATTTTTTATTTAAAAAACTAAGTAATTAGAGATATATGAAAAATTACACACAGAAGAAGAGAGATAATTAAAACATATATTTGAGACTAATAAATAGATTGCTCCCCAATATAAGAGATTGACTGGCGAAAGTCTACACACTTTTAAATCTCCAATCATCACTAGGGGTGCAACTCGGGCGGGCTAAACCCGAATCCGATCGGGTAAACCCGTTAATGGGTTGGATTAGGTTTGAAGATATTCGGGTTCGGGCTTGGACTCGGGTTAAAATATTTGAACCCGATCAAAAATCGGATTGGGCTTGGGTTCATGTGTTGGGTAACCCGAAGAACCCGAAACCCGACATACATATAATTTTATATATATTGTTTCATACTACTTAAATAAAAAGTTTAAACTATAATTTTTTTCACCCGAATTCTTCAATTCCTTGTCCTAAATCTCATTTCAGTTTTATTTTGTAATGATTGAGACTTGATTGCTATTTAATTATGCATTTAATATTACTTTTGTTTAAAATTATTTCAAATATCATATTAGAGTTCGATAAACCCGATGGACTCGACCCAACCCGAGCCCAACCCGATCCTCCGGGCTTGGTCTTGGGCTTCATATGTTGAACCCGAAGTCGGGTCGGACTTGGGATTGGGCTAGACTTATGATCTATCGGGTTGGGCTCGGGTTGACCTCAAATCCGACCCAACCCGCCCGAGTTGCACCCCTAATCATCACGTCTCTCCAGTCCAAAAAACATATATTTCCTATTCCGTACACTCCTGTTGACGTTTTTTTGAATAAAAAACTTCATTAACATTAATAAGGAATGTGATTCATGTCAGATATGACATGAGAAAAGATACAAGTAGGAATATCATTGTAAAGGAAAATGCTAAGTTTACTATCAAATTTTTACAACCTTCTTACAACTACTTTCTCCCACTCCTTACACATGGGTTCCACCGGGTCCCACCACCACTCTCACCCCCCTGCTACATGGGCTCCACCCGGCCCCACCATTTTTTCTCCTCTTCCAATCGAAGTCCGACACGTGTCCGGTTGTAGGGAGGTTGTAAATTTTGGTTGTAGGCATAGCAAAGCTCCATTGTAAATGGATATCCCATTTGATTGATTATACAACAAAGTTGAATAAGCTAAGTTATGGGCTACTTGATTGGACAACTCTCTCTCTCTCCCCCCCCCCCCCCCCAACCCCCACATATATATATATATATATATATATATATATATATATGTATATATATTACTTTTAAATTATCTCTCTCCACACATATATATATATATATGTGGTATATTACTTTTAAATTATCTCTCTCCACATATATATATATATATATGTGGAGAGAGATAATTTAAAAGTAATATATATATATATATATATATATATATATATATATATATATATATATATATATATATATATATATATATATATATTTCTTTCTTTCTTTCTTTAGACTCTTATGGCCAGGCTTGAGACCGTCGGTGAGGTGATTGGCAACTCAGCCCTCGCTAAGCAACAAAGCATGGTCCAAGTTACAAAATCTCCTACACCTCATGCACAAGGCATAAAGCCTGTTTGATAAACGGGGTGTAAACAGGACCGGGCCCTGAGCTGATAGAGCCGAAACAAAACTTTTAAAATAGATGATATCTCTATATAAAATTTTACGTCCTTGGATAATTTAGATCTACGGACATAAAGTATATAATGTTATTAATTATATTTATATGGATAATCACAAATAAACCTAATTTAAATACACAAAAATTCAATTATTTTCTTTTATATTTTTAAGTTCATTTCAGAAATCTTCAGAAATCCTAAGGCTATTCTAGCTAAAAAAAATATTCATAGGCACTTTTACTATTTTCATAACACATCGTCCTACTGATTTTCGCTCCCGAAAGGTCAGATCCGGTCCTATTCAGAAGGTAAAATCTAGTCCTATTTTCTATCTATTATGAAGTAAATAACAATTGCATTAAGATAAATAAAAGTAAAAAGAACATATCTGGATACTGAAATACCATATTTAAATAATGAAAAGTGTAATTCTTTATTTACCACAATTTATTTTATGACATATCTTTTATGTGAACCTGCTAACTACTTGACATAAAATACATTCTTAGATATATTGTTTTTGATTTAATTCATCTCTTATTGGATATGTAGACACAGGTTATCCATAAAGGACGATTAGAAACAAGGTATGTTCTTTTATTAGTATTGTAGCTATTTCGGATATCAGTCAAACAAATCACTGCGACAACCTCGACAAGTCATCTTGGCGCTTAATACGACTACAACAACCTCAACCAATCATCATGGCACTTAATACACCTGCGACAACCTCGACCAATCATCTTGACACTTAATGAAATAAACCTTATGTTTAAGGTTTATAAATGTATAAATAAATAAAATATTGGGGGTGAGGTGTAATATTTAAATAGATTGATTGGGACTTTTTATTTAAGTTGGTATAAGAACTAAATATAATATTTTAAAGTAATTTTGAAGGGGGAAATCCAAATGAGATTTTTAAGAGATTGTAAGTCGCACTTGGATTACTGAAGAAATATATTCCTAAAGAATATCGTTATCCTCCTCTTTTCTTCCACTATGGATTTTTTATTTGTTTTAAGAAATTTCTTTAATAAATGGTTTTTTCTTAGATTTTATTTAATGAGTTAATGATTAAAGTGAGCATCCAAGAAAGGCTATTATAAACAATATCCATATGGATAACCAATCATATTTATACTTGACACCCAATCATTCTCTCTTCTATTTATACTTATTAATAATATAAGCCCTAAAGGTTAATCCAATATTCTCTTGCTCTTTCTATTTTCATAGCATATAAGAATTTATACACTTTGTTGTTTTACTGACAGATACAAATGTGTTTTGTTAGGATAAAAAAATAAATTAATAAAATAAATTAATTATCTTAAATAATAATTAATTATATTAATAATTATATATTGTTAGTTAAAATTCAATCAGACTCTCCACAAATCTTGGAAGTACGAACACTCTAAAAATATGACCTGACAATGTTATACACTTATCAAAAAATTAACAAATATGTATGGAACACTCCGTAGACAAACCAAAATATACATCATATCCATCTTATCCTTATATTTATCGTATTGTGTCGAATTTGTGTTCATGCAACATTAGTTGAAATCTAAAGACAAAAAATAAATTAATAAAAATAAATGTATTAACTTTGTACTAATTAATTATGAGAAATTTTGTAGAGAGGGGATGAATTTAAGAGAATTAAATGAGGGGGTATAAGTTTACACAAATTAATGAGGGGGTGATACGCCAACTTAGTTTATTGAAATGAAATATACCAACTCAGTTGACTAGAAATTTTATTTTAAGATGTAACTATGGCTGAATTTTTTAAGATGTAACTATTTCTCAAATTTATTACTGTAGATTTTTTTTTAATAGTTGATTACCTTTTAGTTTTTATATTCGCATCCTACCTAAATTTAATTTTTAGACACTACCAGAATAAATCGTTTTAGCGACGCCTAAAGACGTCGCTAAAACGACAATTTTCGTCGCTAAAAATATTTAGCGACGAAATTACCGACGTTTTGGGCTGGTCGCGGAAATGTAAGTCGCTGATCTTCAAAACGTTGCCAAACATCGCAAGTACCGACGTTTGCCGACGTATTTATACGTCGGTATATTGCCGACGTCTACCGTCGTGTCGTCGTTGTATTAGCGACGTATTACCTTGTGTCGCTACGCGTCGGTACCTTTACCGACGGATTACCGTCGAGTCGTCGGTGGTTTAGTGACATGTCCAAAGTCGCTAAACGTCGGTAAAACCTGGAAATTCCTGGGATGATTACCGACGTGCACCGACGTTTACCGACGTTCTCCGACATATAATGACGTCGCTAAACGTCGGTACCCTGGATAATATCGTATTTTTACCGACGTTTACCGACGCAAACTTACGTCGGAGGACGTCGGTAAACGTCGCTAAATCTGCAAAAAAATAAAAAAATAAAATACAGAATGTCCATTTCTCCCTGCAGTTTAAAAAGATAACCATTTCTCACTATAGAATAGGATCCAAACAATCACAGAATGTCCATTTCTCGATGTACACAGGTTTCAGTCCCTATAACCAAGTCTACAACAATCACACAATGTCCAGTTCTCAGAATGTCCATTTCTCACTGTACACAGATTTCAGTCCCTATAAGCAAGTCTACAACAATATCACTTCACAATACGAAGCATTGTCAACTACTTTCCGACGATACTAATCCGAAATGGTATATAATAATCCAACACGGCCGATACCTATCGGATATGACCGATACCAAATCGATAAGGCCAATATGAATCCTAACTATATGGCCGATATATATCGGATAGGACGATACCAATTCGCTAAGACCAATACCAACCGATACAGTCTATACCAAAACGATAGATCGATACTAATCCGATACGGTCAATACTTATAAGTACCTACGGTCTAGGAGGTTGATCCGCTAGTACATCCATGAACGATCAACGAAGTAACGATCCATTTCAATTTGGATGTAAAAATCTGTATCGTAAGACAAACTAAACATAATCAGTTCTATTTCACATGCTTAATTGCCAAGTATGGGAACGAATGGCTCAGAACACAACCCAAAATTCATTCTAGCATACATTAGTGTGAATCATCTATGTTCTGTACATATGGTGTAGTATATGTTCTTATCGTATCTAGTATCTGAAGGATATAACAGAATCAAGATGAACTCACATAATGTAATACTAAGACATCATCTACTACTATATAAGATATAGTGATAGGTTGTCGTATCATCATTGCCGAGGGATGAGGGTCGGAGGACGTCGGTAAACGTCGATAAATGTCGCTAAATCTGCAAGAAAAATAAAAAAAATAAAATACAGAATGTCCATTTCTCCCTGCAGTTTAAAAAGATAACCATTTCTCACTGTAGAATAGGATCCAAACAATCACAGAATGTCCATTTCTCGCTGTACACAGGTTTCAGTCCCTATAACCAAGTCTACAACAATCACACAATGTCCAGTTCTCAGAATGTCTATTTCACATGCTGTAGGAGCCAAGTATGGGAACGAATGGCTCAGAACACAACCCAAAATTCATTCTAGCATACATTAGTGTGAATCATCTATGTTCTGTACATATGGTGTAGTATATGTTCTTATCGTATCTAGTATCTGAAGAATGTAACAGAATCAAGATGAACTCACATAATGTAATACTAAGACATCATCTACTACTATATAAGATATAGTGATAGGTTGTCGTATCATCATTGCCGAGGGATGAGGGTCGAAGGACAAATATCGCTCGAGTGAGCCAAAGGCATGCAGCCACTTCCCTCCCTCCATTCACCCTCTCCCTCTCTCACGCTATCAACGTCACAACTTTTCCACCTCAAGTTCTGATCAAGCATCTTCCTTCTCCTCTCCTCCACCATGGCTCTGGACCCATCTGCTCCTCCCTACTTCCCTTCTTCTTATTTGACTCTCTCATCCACATATGATATCCACCTCAAGTGTAGAGTCGGAGGAGAAGAAGTGGGCATGAAGAGGAGGGGGAAGTAGCACAGCCGGCGGCATGACCCGGAGGAAGTACAGATATTTTCTTCAAATCCGTAGGAGAACTATAAGGATATATCTTTTCACAACATGTCACCTTGTCAAAGACCCTTAATGTGAATATCATGTTACTGCGGTGTCGCAAGACTAACATGTCATAATTTTTTAAGCCGTGTATTTTGATATAAAAATTATGACATGTTAGTCTTCCGATACCGCAGTAACATGATATTCACATTAAGGATCTTTGACAAGGTGACATGTTGTGAAAAGATATATCCTTATAGTTCTCCTACGGATTTGAAGAAAATATCTGTACTTCCTCCGGGTCATGCCGCCGGCTGTGCTACTTCCCCCTCCTCTTCCTGCCCACTTCTTCTCCTCCGACTCTACACTTGAGGTGGATATCATATGTGGATGAGAGAGTCAAATAAGAAGAAGGGAAGTAGGGAGGAGCAGATGGGTCCAGAGCCATGGTGGAGGAGAGGAGAAGGAAGATGCTTGATCAGCATTATCTTCCGAATCGTCCTCATCAAGGCATAACGGGCTGCTCAGCGTGCCCAGCTTCTTCAACTTCTCGCTGGCTGCAGAGTCGAAATGGGAACGGATCCTCTTTGCCGGCCCGGAGCTCTGACTCGTACTCGTCGCCGCGCTACCGGTTTTCTCTTCTCCTCTGACGCGGGTCATAAGAAAAGAAATTTCGTACCTCTTCTTCACATAAACATCATTACCGCCTTGTACTCGAGCCTCCTCGTCTGTGACGCTATCCAACTTCTCGGTGCCTACATTGTCACTCGAATCTCCCCTTCGACTCGTATCGTCCTCTTCTTCGCCTGTCTTTTCGCTCCCTGTCTTGTAATCATCTGCTATCATCGCCGACTCATTCGACTCCTTCTTCGAGTCTTCCTCCTCCTCCTTGAAGTCATCGAAGAAGGAGTCGAATGAGTCGGCAGTAATAGCAGATGATTGCAAGACAGGGAGCGAAAAGACAAGCGAAGAAGAGGACGATACGAGTCGAATGGGAGATTCGAGTGACAATGTAGGCACCGAGAAGTTGGATAGCGTCACAGACGAGGAGGCTCGAGTACAAGGCGGCAATGATGTTTATGTGAAGAAGAGGTACGAAATTTCTTTTCTTATGACCCGCGTCAGAGGAGGAGAGAAAACCGGTAGCGCGGCGACGAGTGCGAGTCAGAGCTCCGGGCCGGCAAAGAGGACCCGTTCCCATTTCGACTCTGCAGCCAGCGAGAAGTTGAAGAAGCTGGACACGCTGAGCAGCCCGTTATGCCTTGATGAGGACGATCCGGAAGACAATGTTGATTCAGTTTTGCCTTCCTTGGATGGTATTGATTCTGTAGATCCGTGTATAAAAGAGGAAGAGATTGGGAGTAGAGTGGACCCGGAGGGAAATGAGAGATTGGAAGCTGGGTCAATATCCAAGAAACGAAAGAGAGTCGAGGATTCTGATAGGTTGTCGTATCATCATTGCCGAGGGATGAGGGTCGGAGGACAGTCAACTTTATCTACGGCTACATAGTTTCTGCCTCGCCAGTCGAATGGCTGCAGGGATGAGCACGGATACTTTGACAAAGGAGACCACCATGCTGTCAGGAACCTCTCACTCGAGCTCTACACGAAGGATGTCCACTTGAGCTCCGGGGCAAAGTTTTGGCTCGGAGCAAGAATCTGTGGAGGGAGCACATCCACCATGTTGTCAGAAAAGAATAGTAACGGTGAGAGATCCATCTGAGTAGGACGTATACTTTAATAATATCTCCTCCAACACTCAATCCCACTACTGATATCATTCTTGTAAAGTTGATCTCTCATAGTATACGTCCTACTCAGATAGATCTCTCAGAGTATCCTCTCTGGTTGGTTGTCGTATCATCATTGCCGAGGGATGAGGGTCGGAGGACAGTCAACTTTATCTACGGATACATAGTTTCTGCCTCGCCAGTCGAATGGCTGCAGGGACTATGTCCTGATCACTATGTCGTACCGTAGATTAATGCAAATGAAGCTGGAGCTGGAGCCAAAATACAGAAACCAAAATACAAAATACAGAATCCAAAATACAAAATACAAAATACAAAATACAAAATACAGAAACCAAAATACAAAATACAGAAACCAAAATACAAAATATAGAATCCAATCCCTGGGTTCGCCGAAAATACAAAACACAGTTCTAATTCATATGTATTTTAAGTGTGAGAACGGATGGCTCAGAACACAACCCAACCGGAGAGGATACTCTGAGAGATCCATCTGAGTATGACGTATACTCTGAGAGATCACCTTTACAAGAATGATATCAGTAGTGGGATTGAGTGTTGGAGGAGATATTATCAGAGTATACGTCCTACTCAGATGGGTCTCTCACCGTTACTATTTTTTTCTGACAGCATGGTGGATGTGCTCCGTCAACGGATTCTTGCTCCGAGCCAAAATTTTGTCCCAGAGCTCAAGTGGACATCCTTCGTGTAGAGCTCGAGTGAGAGGTTCCTGACAGCATGGTGGTCTCCTTTGTTAAAGTATCCGTGCTCGTGCCACAACCAATGTGGGATGAGCACGGATACTTTGACAAATGAGACCACCATGCTGTCAGGAACCTCTCACTCGAGCTCTACACGAAGGATGTCCACTTGAGCTCAGGGGCAAAGTTTTGGCTCGGAGCAAGAATCTGTTGAGGGAGCACATCCACCATGCCGTCAGAAAAAAATAGTAACGGTGAGAGACCCATCTGAGTAGGACGTATACTCTGATAATATCTCCTCCAACACTCAATCCCACTACTGATATCATTCTTGTAAAGGTGATCTCTCAGAGTATACGTCCTACTCAGATGGATCTTTCAGAGTATCCTCTCTGGTTGGTTGTCGTATCATCATTGCCGAGGGATGAGGGTCGGAGGACAGTCAACTTTATCTACGGATACATAGTTTCTGCCTCGCCAGTCGAATGGCTGCAGGGACTATGTCCTGATCACCATGTCATAGTCCAATACAATCCAAAGATTGACACAGTACTAATTCATATGTAGTCCAATACAAATAGTCTAATACAAAAATAACCCAATATAAATAGTCCAATACAAATAAGTACTAATAGCTAATGAGAACCACGTAGCTCATGCAAACGCTCAGTGATACGATCACGCAACCACCTCGAAAAAGCGAGATCTTTGGCGTGAGGAGAGATGTCGTCCCTTGCAAGTGTTGCACGAATAGAACTCCCGGTCTCACTAGCTACCGGTGCTGGATGAATAGAACTCCCGGTCTCACTAGCAACCGGTGCCACTTCCTCCTTAACTGTAGGAGGAGCCACCTCAGCATTCACTGTTTCCCTCAAACGACGTGCCGCTCCTCGGGTCATGGGTGCCATCTGGTAAGATCGATAGTCACAAATAATATAATTGTAACATAAGCAAGCTAACTAAAGGAACCATCATGTAATTTGAGTACATTTTCGAAAGCAGATAAAGTATAAAAAATTCAATTTTTTGCCAAGTGTGAGAACGGATGGCTCATAACACAACCCAAGATTCATTCTAGCATACATTAGTGTGAATCATCTATGTTCTGTACATATGGTGTAGTATATGTTATTATCGTATATAGTATCTGAAGAATGTAACATAATCAAGATGAACTCACATAATATAATACTAAGACATCATCTACTACTATATAAGATATAGTGATAGGTTGTCGTATCATCATTGCCGAGGGATGAGGGTCGGAGGACAAATACCGCTCGAGTGAGCCAAAGGCATGCAGCCACAAGCTAAACAAGCAAAACAGTAAGCAACAAAGGGCATCACTATGAACCCATAAGCCCACACTCTCTACCAATATCCAACACTCACTCACACAGACACATACACACAATAACTTCCTGCTGTCACCAGGACATATTTCCCTCTCCCTATCTCATATACCCTTATATATATATATATATATATATATATATATATATATATATATATATATATATATATATATATATATATATATATATATCACTATTCACCCTCACATTCCTCTCATTATAACCTGCCACTTAGGACACACACAGACATGATAAGGACACTGACACTAACATAGGATATCTCAGACGATCACTTCTCACTGACACATATCTCACTCATGCCCTTCACTCTTGAGTCACACACACAAGCCTCTATTAATAGGAACTCACTCTCCTATGACACCACCCTAACATCTATGTAGCTCACTGATACATCCCTAAATCGACTATGTATGCACACACTCATTGCCCTTAACCCACATCTCCTGTACACACATTAACACTACTCAGATACATTCACGAATGGCCTATAGGCACACCAAAATACTCTCAACACATGACACTCAAGACACTTAACACATATGCACTGTCAAGTGACAGTTCACTTTCACTAGAATAACTCACAAATTCACTCATTTGACACATGTACACTATAAATGACAGTTCATTCACTGAGCACCACACCCACAACATGGCACCCTCTACTTACTCAAGACACTCAAAACAGTGGTGTACACAGGAAGATAGACCACATTAATTTAAAACAGTAACAATTTTTAGAAGAAGAGAAGGAATAATCAGAGCCAAACAGCCCCCTTCCCCTCTTCATTCACTGTCACTTATTCAAATGGAACCAAACTTCTCATTCATTGTCACTTAATACAACTATACTACAAGAGTGGGGGTTAGGGTTTACCGAGACCGAAGGGGTTGATCGGAAGGGGGGTCACCGGAGGGGAGGAGAACCAGATGCGAAGGCAGAGGCGGAGGGGGGGGGAAGGAGCGCCTGCGGAGGGGAAGGGGGGTCACGGCGCTGGGCTGTAGGCGGAGGGGAGGGGAAGGAGCGCCTGCGGAGGGTAAGGGGGGTCACGGCGCCGGGCTGTAGGCGGAGGGGGGCTGGAGATCGGGGAGGGAGTTCGAAAATTTGGGGCTCGAGAATTTAGGGCTCGAAAATTTGGGGCTCGATTGGGTGGAGGGAAAAGAAAACCCGATGCCCTATATTAAAAACTTAGCGACGACAAATAGAAACGTCGCTAAACGTCGCTACTGTAAAAATTATAGCGACGTTTACCGACTATTTTGTGACGTTATCTTTTATAAAATTAAAGTTGGTCGGTAGACGTCGCTGGACGTCGCAAATAGTGTCGTTTGGCGACGTCTTTTTGAGGACGTCGCTAATATGAAAAATGTTAGCGACGTCTTCCTTCAACGTCGCTAATTTCGTCGCTGATTTGACTTATTTTGGTAGTGAGATACAATTCAAATGTTTACTCATTTTTATCTTTTAGTTAATTTTTTAAAAAACTAATTTTTTATTATTACTGTTAATATTTTAAAGGTTACTAACTTTATCTTATAGTTTATCTTCTCAAATCTATTTTTTATGTTTTATTTCATATCTTTAGTTTCTTAGCTTTGAAAATTATTTCCATCCAACCCAAATTCTTGAAACAATTTCAAATTTTTACCCACTTTTATCTTTCAGTTTAATTTTTCAAATTTATCGTTGTTGATATTTTAAATTGTTAACATGTTTTTTAACTTATTCAAATTATTGTCACATATGTTTTACCACAATTTAAATTAATTATAATTATTTCAATACCTAACTTTATATAATTTTTTTTGACATACTCAAGTGAAATGCAATTCAAATAATAATTGATGTTATTTAAAAATATTTCATATTGCCAAAGTTTAGCTCTAAGATACATTTTAGATTTGAAAAAAAATCTAAGATATATATATATTTTTCTAATAGTAGATTTAAAAAATATCTAATAGTTAAAAAAATATCTAAGTATATCTAACTTTGAAAAAAAAGATTTCAAATTATTTTTTTTCAAAATTAGATTTGAAAAAATATCTAAGATTTGAAAAAAAAAATAAAGTAAAAGATAAAAATAGTAACCATTTGAAATTGTATATAAGAAGTTAAATTTAGGTAGGATGAGAATATAAAAACTAAAAAATAAACACCTATAAAAAGTATACTCTAATAAATTTGAGAAATAGTTACATTTTTTTAAAAAAAATCCCTTGGAATAAGTATCATCCCCTCTCTAGGAAATTCTTGCAAACTTCTCTCCCCTCCCCGACATCTATTAAACTTCATCCCCTCTCTAAAATTTTGTGATTAATTATTAACTAATTGTTACTTTGTAGACAAGTTAATATAATAAATTAGAAATAAAATGGTAAGCCCATATGGATTTGGCAGCCCCCTATTAAATATCTATCTATTTATTATGTCAAATAATTAAGATAATTAAGAATAAAATTTATTATACCCCGTTCTTTCCATTTTACCAAACACACCCGGAAGGGCATGTTTGGCTATTAGGAAGTGGGGACGGATTTGCTTATTTACTAGAAATTGGAATGGGGAGGGCAAATCAGACGTTTGGTTAAGAGGAAGTAGGGGTACAAGATTTTGGAGTGCATGAGTGCAGTTTATGTCCTCTTCAAATCCTCTGATAAAGAGGATGTGGGTTGGAATTAGACGGAGAATAAGAGAGAGCGGGAAAGGCCGCTACAGACTGAGCCGACCTAGTTGAGGACGGAGCAGACCTGGACAGAGAGGTGAGGTCGTCGACCACGGAGAAGAGGCGAGGTCGTCGCCGGAGCCGACCTGGCGGTGTGGCGGAGGAAAGAGCTGGGAAGAAAAGAGCATAACATATATTTTTTAAGCTAGTTGCCACAAACTTTGTGTTTTAGGGTACACTTCGACCCGTGCGACGCATATCTTCCTCCTCGAAGCGTCGTACAAGCCTTCCCCCAACGCTTAGTTAGATTGCTAAGGCGATATTGAGAATATTGTGGAGCAAAAGAGAGAGAGAGAGAGAGAGAGAGAGAGAGAGAGAGTGGAAGATTAAAACTTCACTATGCTAGAAAAGACTACAACTTTGGGTGGTGAGGAACAAATGAAGCCTCCTCCCTTATTTATAATGGCTCATAGAGCTTTACATGAAAACTTCTGGAAGGAATATTCCAGAGATTATTCTTCCTACAATACTGGAATCGGCATATTCCAGGATTATTCTCTAAGGGAAATAAAAGAAAACTTTATGGGCCATCCAGAAGGATCTTGGGCCACCTAGAATGATCCACCGTCTTCTAGAGAGTTCCATCATCTTCTAGAATGTTCTGGAAGCTTCCCGCATAACCCTGGTCCATGGAAAGTTATGCAAATCTGTCTCGGTGGGACGCAAACTTTTGTACGTGACATTCTCTCCCACCTGTTTCGTCGACGCCCTCGTCAACGGGTGCAGCAAGTCTCGGGACGATGTCCACTCTCGTAGGCATGATCGTGGCATATCGTCCCTCCTTTGTGCGTTTCGTGCGGCGCTTCCCTTTGTCCATTTTTTCCTCAAGATCGGAAGCAAACTGGTTCGCCGCACCAACTCTGGCCTCGGTCCATGCCCTCATCGACACAAGACGAATCTCGTACGGGCTATCGAGTAGCCGATCCTCCTCGTCTCGTGCCTGCACCTGGTTCTGTACACCTCCGCGTATGCGAGTCCCCTTGCAAGCCTCTCGACCCGAATGTCCCCTACGAGCTTTGAGCAACTCTTTACGCGAGTTACTCCTCCTCGTCGCTTCTGCCTTCCCGCAGCTTATGACACGCTTCTCTGCACTCGTGCCCAGCCCGGTGCACGGTCCACCTCCCTCCGCGAAAGTGGCTCCTTGGGACGCCCCTTTGCAACACCCTTGGTCTCGTACGAAAGACCTTCCTCCTCGAAACCATCCGCCTTCTCGAGCACCGCTAAGTATGTCGTCCCCCTTTTGCCACCCTTCTCGAGCTGAGTAGCGGAGATAACTTTCTCCTTTGAAGGCTTGTCTCATGCACCTTTCACCATGCACGATGCGCCTTCCTCCATGAAGCCGACAACTCCTAAATGTGGCATCGAAATCGCCTTAGCCGCGATAAGGAAATCCATGCCAAGTATCATCTTGAAGTCATCCAACGACGCAACGGTAAAATTGGCAACACCCGACCAATTTTTCACCGCTATGCGGACCCCCTTGGCTACCCCCTGTATAGGGTGCGCCTCCACATTGTCCGCCTTCATCATGCTCGGATCTTCCTCCAAGGCTAGACCCAAGCGACGTATCTCCGTGCTCGTGATGAAGTTATCAGTGGCGTCCGTATCAACCAACGTTCGTGTGCTCATGCCATTGATCTTCACATCAACGTACATGAGGTCCCTGCTCGGGGTCCTCGACACAGCAGACTAGGTCTTCACGGCGTTGAGTAAGCGCAACGTTCCCATGTGCGCTCCCACTTCGCACTCTTCGTCCTCCACATCCTCGCTTTGGACGACATTCATACGCATGTTCCTCATCGGACAATCTCGAGCAAAGTGCTTCTCTCCGTATATGGAGCACGAAACAACTCGCTCGGATTGGACTTTCTCGTGCTTCTTCCCCCCGGACGGACCTTCCTTAGGAGAGCTCTCCCCTACCATTCCCCTTGGTGGACTTTGGCTTGGCCTCGACATCGTTGTCGTCCCACATGTACTCGACGAGCCGCTCGACTGCTGCCACGATGGTGTTCAAGTCTTGCACCCTCTGTCGCAACAATTCTTGAGCTGTCCATGGTTTGAGTCCATCGAGGAAGAAGAACAAGCGATCCTCCTCGCCCATGCTAGATATCGCGAGCATCAAGCGTGTAAACTCCGCAATGTACTCCTTGATCGCCCCGATATCCTTGAGTTGTCGCAAGCTCCGCCTCGCTGCAAACTCCACATTCTCTGGATAGAACTGAGACTTGATCTCCTTCTTGAGATCTTCCCAAGTCTCTATCAAGCACAAACCCTTCTCGGCCTCCATACATCTTCGACGGCACCACAACATCGCATCGTCTGTGAAGTAGAGTGGAGCAATATCCACCTTCTCGGCATTATAGTTGATGTGTAACGCCTTGAAGTATCGCTCCACGTTCCACAAGAAGTTCTCAACTTCTTTGGTATCACGCACCCCGCTGAAGGATTTTGGCTCGGGGATCTTCCTTCCCCCCGGTGCCTCCCTACTCGAAGGTCCACCATTTGCAACGGCCTTATCCAATATGACAACTTTGGTCTTGAGTTCTCCGCAACTCTTTGTAATGCCCCGCTCCGCACGGCGTATTGTGCTGCGACATTGACTCAACGAGTCGCGTTGACCGAAAGAAATGTATCGATGCGAATCGATACGAGAGTTGCGTTGTCCCGAGCAATGCATCGAACTAAGTCGATGGGAAGAGTTGTATTGTCCCAAAAGAAATGCATCGTGTTGAATCGATACGAAGTGCCGCGTTGTCCCGAAGGATGATCAGTGCGTTGAATCGGCTCAAAGATTCTAAGATATCGAATCGACCAAGACGCAAGTCTGAATCGATGCAAGTATTGATTTTAGTTGGTTTCATGTGCAGGCTATACGTTTACGCTAAAATATTAGAGGTCGATATTCTGCCTTATTCAGTAAGGGGTCCGTGAAACCAAATCGTCGTCTCGCAACGGGCTGAGACTTGGGCACGGTAAGCCAAATCGGACGTATAATTCAATGAAGCACGAAGTGCTCGAATGGCTAAGTCAGGAGAGTTGGCCATGCAACAAAGTTACGGAATCGAGCCGCATTGGCTCGGTAAAACGACAAGGCGTATCAACGCAAGGTGGGAGGATTGACTCTTCTTTTTACTCCTTCATTGCCTAAGTCAGAATATATCATTGTATGCTAAGTTAACCTATCGACGCCACGGGCGTGGTCCGATCGGAAGATAAATCGTAGTGTGAGTCGAACACTAGTTAGAACAATTGAAATGAAATGTGCATCAAATACACGAGTCGCTATGGAACATTGGATATCGTAAAGGCGAGCGCCTCGGTGCGCAAGCCGCAAGAACAAAGGATAACTGTATTCGGCGAGTGCCTTAGTGCACGAGCCATTTCGTGCCTTCGTGTACGAGTTAGAAGAGCTAGCACATTGAAAGATAATAGGTGAGCGCCCTAGCGTACAAGCCACGAACATTGAACACTAAGGCATAGAACATGGAAATACGGCTTCGATGCGTACAACAAGTGCACGACGCGAAGAAAAGATGATAAATGTGTCGAAACGTACCTACGTGCACAAGATCATAAAAGATGGCTTTGTTGCGAAGAGAACAGTTGTGACATGAATGTGACAGAACTGTCGGATATGACATGATGTCTCGAAAGGTGTTCGGGACCTTCGAGTCGTTCGTTTGATGAACATTGAGTTGAGGCATGATACCATTGAACATTGAAACGAAGTATGAAATGTAAGAACATAGAAAGTTAATAAAAGAAATACGAGATGGTAAAGTCCGAGTCTTGGACTCAAGACTATGTTTGGTTGTTTGAAAATATGGCGTTGCATGGTCGAATGGACTTGAGATATATGTGATAATCTTTCGTGCACAGGTGTTCCCTCGAACGGCCTGTACCGGGGCACCGGGACCGTTTGGCCTAGGAGGAAATGTATCTTTGATAGGCGCACATCCGTAAGACGATTAGCGACCGCTTGACGAGATGTGAAAAGCCACAAATGATGGTATGCAGCGGTAGATATCTGTAATTGGGACATCAACCCACTACGCGAGGCGCCGGGCTACCCAATTCGAGAAAGAAAAGAAAGAAAGAAAAGAAAAAAGAGAAAAGATAAAGAGAACGCCATTAGTCCATTCTGTCACGAATACGCCAACGACCATTATATAGTTAAGGAACAATGGATTAAAAGTATAGGCACGTATGTGTCCTGCACACATAGATCTTGCTTAGAGATGCACTTATAATATGACAGGAAAGGAATGGGGCGTATTTACCTTGCGTCGGTGCAAGGGCGAGTGTGTCCATGCTGGTAAGCCACGAATCAAACACGAGATTGCTTGTCTGCTTGCCTATTCAATTCGAATAACATGCTTGCCATGATAACATACTTTACGCTTTCGAATATGCCATAAAATTGACCCTAAGGAGAATATAGCAAGATCATAAGCTAAGTTGCATGATTCAACATAAATACTACAATGTCGGTTTAGAAAGAAGGTCTTTGCATCAGTACATGCGAGGACGAATGTACTGATCCTCCACCAGCTTTCATGCAGGGTGCAGGGAATGGATTGCTCACGGAGAAGCTTCCCTTGATCGCGCAGAGTCTTGGAATACCGAAGCGTATTGAAGCGTGCGATCGCATTGATGCTCGGACTTGTAATAGGATTGATGCGGCCGAGATATAGAAGGCATGATGTATGGAACGGTGAAATCATTTGTGGGCAAGAGAGAACCTGAGTGTTATAGCCAACCTGACAAATTTAGTTGGACTATTTGTAATGACCGTGGTTCGTATTACGTATATTGGTATATGTGTACGTATTTTGACTCGTATTGCATGACTCCTTGTTTGGTCTATTTGGTATTTTTTTATTGCTTGGTTCGGTTCGGTTTGGCTTGGTTTGGTTTTATTTATGAACCAAATTCCTACCTACCCCCACCCTCATCATTTATTAATCCCACTCTCTTCTCTCTCCTCATTATCACTTCAATAACTCTTCTTCTTCATTTACTCCTCTCCACCTACACCCAAGAGCCCTAGGCAAGTGCAACTTGCTTCATGATGGATCTCAAGTTTTATTGTTCCATTCTTTTCTTTACATGATTATAAGCCTCTTTAGAACTTGGAGTTTTTGATTTTTATGGATAGATTCTTCTAGATCTACATTAAAACTTTGGGGTTTCATAAGTTCATAAAGTTTTTCTTGGTTTTGATATACTAAAACTTGTTATTTTCGAAAACTAATAGTTCCATGAGCAAGAGCACGAAATTTCGTATGAATTTGATTTTTGATTCACCTCATTTCGAGTTAAAACAAAGTTTTTATGGCCAAAACAAGTTTTCTGAATTTTTCATGTCGGCTGAGTGAAATTTTACGCAGGGAACCCTGTTTATACGTATTTTACGCTGGATGGTATCCAGAATGTGAAATTTTATGCAGTGAACCCTGTTTATGCGTATTTTACGCTGGATAGTATCCAGAATGTGAATTTTTACGCTGGAACCCTTCTCTTTTGCGTATTTTACGCAGAATTAAATTTTTGGCGTAAAAAGTGCACAGAATGACTGTTTTTGCCAAGTTTAGCTATTTTTTAGCCAGAATTTCGAAAAACTTAAAACATGAAAGTTTTAGATCTTTGTCTTGCCTCTCCGAATATCTTTGGAGCACCTCATTTGGAGTTCGTATGTGGAAGTTATGCCCCTGTCTCCTGATCCGCATGATTCTTCCACAGCTCTTGCACCCTGTTTATGTTTAGTTATTACATATATGCTCATACCAGGTTAAATATTAATTTTAAATATGTTCTATGACACGATGGTGATCCGTTGTGGTGCACTTTTGACAAATAATATGACATGACATGATAGTGGCCCGTTGTGGCGCACTCTTGACAGTGAATTTGACATGATATATATCTCGAATGCTGTAGCAACGGCTAGCATGTCATAACAAGATTGAATGACCTGGACACCGTGGGTGATTGTGTTTGTACAAAAGGAACCGGTAATGTTTTGTATCATGTCTAGGACAGGGATCCCTGAGTACCACGGTTAGGGGTACCTACTGTAAATGGCTAAGGCTAATAACTAGAATAATTCAGTAGTCATGAGAGATTTCCCCAGTTACAGGCGATCCCGTTATCCCGGCCACCATTGTTGGACTTGTAGCCTGCCGATGAGTAGGACACATTTCTAAATTCATCGATATATAGAAAAGAACGAGGCATTGCTTAATGAATCCAAGTCGCCTGGATAACCTGGATTAGCTACAGTGCTTGTGGCTGGAGGAACATCATCTTATTGCATATTGCTAGTAACTAAGGCTTGTGATAATCCTAGTTAGCTAATGTAGAAAGCCGTAGTCACTGATTGGCCGTGAGTGATTGTATGGTGTAGATTCAGTGCTCGAATATTGCAAGCATAATCGCATGATTGTCACTTTTTATCAATAAAGATCAGAGGCTAAGTTCTGTTCAGGTGAAGGATTACAACCCCGATCCTTGTTTGGTTTAAGGGTTGTAACCTGGCTTCCGGAGCAGTTCTGTGTCCTCTCTTCGTTTATTGTCTTATTGCACCCCACGTCATGCTCTTCATGTTTCACTTTACCAACAAGATTTAGAGACGGAGTTCTATTCAGGTGAAGGGTTACAACCCCGGTCCTTATTTGGTTTAAGGGTTATGACCTGGCTACTTGAATGGTTCTCTCGTACTCTAATATGACTGTTGTTATTTTTTTATTATCAGGCTCTTTCATACTTACTTTTAATATTTATTTCTGATATGCTGGTTTTAGTTCTTAAGTGAAGCCTCCTTTGTAGCACTTGCTCTTTCTGGGATCTGACACAGCTGGTTTTGTATGGCCAAATTTTGGAGCAGCTCCAGAGGATCTACCGACTTTCCAGCCCGATGGTGACCACCAGGCGTAACCAGGACAACAAGTGGGTTTATTTTTTTGTCTCTCCCACTCTATTGTAAAATTATTGTTTTGAGGTGTTTAGCCGACGAGCACCTGTTAGCTCGTATTGCATACCTTATTTACTGTCTGCCTACGGGCTGTAGCATAATTGACAAATCCTAGGGTTGATCATGTATTACTGAACTCT
Organism: Iris pallida; assembly: GCA_029216955.1. Classification (NCBI taxonomy): domain Eukaryota; kingdom Viridiplantae; phylum Streptophyta; class Magnoliopsida; order Asparagales; family Iridaceae; genus Iris; species Iris pallida. Next base: position 182,498 of record JANAVB010031218.1, read on the forward strand.
TGCTAGTCCTCGCATGTTGTAACGACTAGCTTCATGATCAGCTAAATATGTAATGTCTGGGACGCCTTACTATTGTATATTTGGCGATCTTACATCTTATAACTTTACTTGCTTGCTTGAGATTGAGACATTTAGGCTTGTTATTGACCATAGAAGACTGATGGATTATAGTTAAACCGTCACATATCTAGACAGCCGTGACCGTATAGCGAGGTGGGTTGTACTTCAATATACGTAGTTGGCTATGTTCGCCCCCGCTCTCCAGTATTATGGTTCTAGGGTGTGACATGGTTTAAGTGGTGGCCCATGCAGGTCTTGTAAATCAAGATATGTGAGGGTTTACCGAATAGATGTCTCAATCAGCACTCGCCCTTGATCTCTGCTCGTATCCTCTGAATCCCTGGAATCTTGATCTGATCATATGCTTGTATCTTTGATCTATCTTGGTCCTTCCTTATTGTTCCCTATGTCGTCTTCTTCAGCGGCATTGTTCCTGGTCTTACCGATCGGCAAGGCGGAGCACCTCCCGTGGACCAGCAGCAACAAGAGGATCAAGCCCAGCACTCAGGAGCAGCTTCCCGGGTCATGCCTTTCGGAGATCCAGAACCCCCGGTGCAGCCTGTCCAGCCTGCAAGGCAGGATGATGGAGCCTTGGTTGGACTTATCAGGGAGTTGCTTGCATCGCAGAACCGTCAAGGAGATGCCTTGCATCAGGCAGTGACAGATGCTCTGGGCAGAGGTGGACATCATGGGAACAGTGCAGCGAACAGTTTCAAGCGCTTGAACCCTCCATTCTTCGATGACAGTGAAGATGCTATCGCTGCTGATGCGTGGCTTCAGGATACAGAGGTGATATTGGAGGCAGCAAAGACCTTAAAGGATGAGAAGGTGGCTGTAGTGCGTCTGCAGTTATTGGATCTAGCCCGCAGCTGGTGGGCGGCGCAGGCCGTTGGATTAGTGGCACCTATTGGCTGGACAGTATTCCGTGAGAGATTCCGGACCAATTACTTCGATGATGTAGCTCGGTACGATCTACAGACGAGGTTCACTAATTTGAAGCAGATGGACAGGACGGTCGATGGATATGCGGTCGAGTTTTTCAGGCTTAGTCGGTTTGCTCCCACCTTGGTAGCGACCGAGTTCGATATTCCAGCTGTTTTAGCAGGGACTCCACCTGGAGATTTTGTTGGCGGTGAAGCAGTTTGAGCACCAGACTTTTGATGTAGTATTGAGGGCGACTAGGAGGCATGAGTATACATCCCAGAGGATTATGGACAGGACCGGAGGTCGAAAGCGATCTCACGGCCAGATGAACCAGTCATCAGCCCCAACCCTGGCAGCTAGGGCTTTGACTATTGGAACTCCGAGAAGGACAGCTTCAGTTACGTCGGTTCAACATTCAACCCCGACGTATCCTCAGCAGAAGCAGAAGCAGTCTTCCACCATAGGCTGCTCTTATTGTGGGAAGCCTGGACATGTTGTTTCAGAATGTCGCAAGGCACGGGGGTTGTGTTTGCTTTGTGGAGCGCCGGACCATAAGGTAGGGTCCTGCCCGTTCAGGACCGACTCCGCACCAACTATGACCAGTTCATCGGTTAGGGGACCAGCCCCAGTACTAGTCCAGCAGCAGTTTCTATCCCCGAGGCCATTGCCGACGCAGACCCAAGCTTTTCAGCAGCAAGGCCTCAGCAGTATGCCCAGGCACAAGTTCAGAATCGGCAGAGAAGAATCTAGCAGAGGGAGCCGACACCCAGAGGACAAGGACAAGTGTTGGCTTTAACCATGGAAGAAGAAGGAGTGGCGCCAGGTGAGGTAGTGGCAGGTACTATTCTCGTCAACACCTTTCCGGCTTCAGTGTTATTTGACTCTGGTGCATCGCATTCATTTATGTCTGTATGATTCGCGACACGGATCGGACTGGAGCCCGAGTCATTATCAGTAAGGCTCAATATACTTACTGGTAACGGCCTTCTGGGAGTAGATAGATTATTTTCCTCGTGTCGGGTCGTAGTTAGCGGTAGAGAGTTTTCCGCTAGGTTGATAGAATTCCCGATGGCCGATTATGATGTGGTCTTTGGGATGGATTGGTTGAGGGACCAGTATGCCAGGATAGATTGCCATATTGGCAGGATTGTTTTTAGCATCCCAGGCGAGCCGGAGTTTTCCTTTTCCCGAGGCGAAGTTGAACCTTCTCCTCCCGTATTGCAGATGGCAGTAGCAGCAGTACAGTTACCCCGGATCGTCGAGGAGTTTCCAGATGTTTTCCCAGAAGATCTTCCAAGAATGCCGCCAGAGCGAGAGATCGAGTTCACCATAGACTTGATCCCCGAGACCGCACTTGTGTTAGAGAGAGTCTACATGATGGCGCCGTCAGAATTGGAGATATTGTACAAAATGATTGAAGAACTCAAGACCAAGGGATTCATTCGTGCTAGTGGATCGCCTTGGGGAGCCCCGATGCTTCTTGTGAAAAAGAAGGATGGTACGTTCAGATTATGTGTTGACTATCGTACCTTGAACTCAGTGACAATCAAGAACAGATATCCTCTCCCAAGGATAGATGACTTGTTTGATCAACTCAGAGGAGCAGCAGTATTCTCGAAGATAGATTTGCGGTCAGGGTACCACCAGATCAGAGTCAGAGAGCAGGACATCCCGAAGACGGCATTCAGATCTAGATATGGGCATTGGGAGTTCCTTGTTATGCCATTTGGAGCAACCAATGCGCCGGCTGTATTTATGGACCTCATGAATCGCATCTTCATGCCTTATTTGGATCAGTTCGTGATTGTGTTCATAGACGACATCCTGGTCTACAGCAAGAGTGAAGTGGAGCATGAGCAGCATCTCAGAGTTGTCCTCCAGATTCTCCGAGAGCACCAGTTGTATGCCAAGTTCAGTAAATACGAAATTTGGCTCGATCGCATTTCGTACTTGGGTCATATCATCACCAGAGGAGGAGTAGAAGTGGATCCCCAGAAGATCGTGGCTATCGAAACGTGGCCAGTGCCCAGCACAGTTGTAGAAGTTCGCAGTTTTCTTGGATTGGCCGGCTACTACCGGCGATTTATTTCGGACTTTGCTCAGATTTCAGCACCACTGACGCAGTTGACCCGCAAGGATGTGCAGTTTGCTTGGATAGCAGAATGTCAGGATTCTTTTGAGAAGTTGAAGCGAGACTTGATGACGACACCCATTCTCACACTTCCAAATGGGACCGGAGGATTCTCAGTGTATTGTGATGCTTCAGGCCGAGGTTTATGATGTGTTTTGATGCAACATGGGAAGGTAATAGCTTATGCGTCACGACAACTTCGTGATCATGAGAGGAATTACCCAACCCACGACTTGGAGCTGGCAGCCGTGGTGTTTGTACTAAAGCTTTGGAGACCCTACTTGTATGGAGATAGGGTGGAGATTTTTACCGATCACAAGAGCCTGAAGTATGTGTTCACTCAGAAGGATCTTAACATGCGTCAGAGGAGATGGTTAGAACTGCTTGTGGATTATGATGTCAACCTGCAATATCATCATGGAAAAGCCAATGTTGTTGCGGATGCATTGAGCAGGAGAGCCGGAGTCTATTTTCTGACAGCGCAACCAAAATTGTTAGCAGATCTTCAGAAGATGGGTATAGAAGTTGTCCTTCCTACCTGTTTGCAAAAACAAAAGTATAAAACTTTATTGATACAAACTGTAATAAAGATTACAAGAATTCTGGGAAAATTACAACTATAGGAATCCAATCTTGATGACGATTGCTCTATCCCTTGGACGATGTGAACTTTGAAGACGAAGCCTTTGAAGTTGAAAAACAACTCTGGAAACTGAAGGCAAAAGCCTCTAAAGTTGAAGACAAAAGTCTCGGAAGAATGCAGCAGCACTTTGGCAAGAACTCCTGAACTCTCTGATTTCTGATCTCTGATCTCGATCCCCCCTGGAATGAAGACTTGAAACTCTATTTATAGAGTTCTGGAAATAACTAACTTTCAGTTATTCTGGACTGCGCAAGATGATTTGCGCAGCACTGGACTGCGCAGGCAGTTATTGGATCGTGGGCCAACTATCTGGGACACATGGCATCATTTGATTGAAATGCGCATGATCATGCATAGACAGTTGCCACGTAATGAGCAATTGATGGCATGAATGCCACATGTAATTTGTCAGTTATGTTGGTAGAATACGCAAAGTGAACTGCGCAGACTTTGGTTTGCGCAGACTCAGACTGTGCATAAATGGTTTGCGCAAACTCAGACTGCGCATGAATGGTTTGCGCAATCACGGATTGCGCTGCCACCTGTCAGCCGCCCTCGAGCACTGTGCGGCGCCATAAACGAACAGTCTCTTCGTTATTCGTGTTGTCAGCTGTCAGGAAGATCTGATTTGATTTAGTCAATGATGACTTCTGCCACGTCAGTCTGCGCAGTTGGGAACATGCGCAAACCAACCTGCACAAAGTGATGTCTGCACAATCTGTTGTCTGCGCAACTCATCAAAATGATGAATATCTTGAATTTTTGACTTTGTTGATTGATACAACTTGATTTTTCAGGACCTACAAGACCCCCTTCAAAGTTTTCGAAAGTTGATTGTAATCAAAATTTCGAAATACTTTGAATTTTTGAATGTTGAATCATTTTGCGCAACATGATGAGCTGTCTGCGCAAAGCGAGTGGACCACAATTTTAGGCACAATCCGAGGCATCCGTTTCGTGTTTTCCAAAACTATAAATACCCCTCTCTTCATTTTCAATTCTTTACTTTGCAATCTTTCGAGCTTTTTTAAGAAGAAAATCTCCCAACCTTCACTGTTCTCCTCCTCCGACGATTGTCATGGCCCCAAGACGATCAAATGCTGCCGCTGTCGCCGCCGCGAAAGGAAAAGCTCCAGCCGAGTCTTCTGACAGGGTTGCACGGCGAGCTTCCCGACACGAATCCGCACACCCTGCTCTGAGAGGTAGTTGAACCGATCGAAAACCCCTTCTTAGGGTGATTCGACTCCCTTGAAACTCATCTCTTTTTAGAGATAAGTTCATATTGTGCCACCCTTTTTAGGGTTTCGGTTGCATCAACTATCAGTTCTTCATTTTTATGAAGGCTGTATTCTTGCGCAAATTGTTGATTTGTGCTGACAGGAAGTCAGCGCAAACAATTAAGTTGCGCAGATATCAGCACAAACCATTGCTTTGCGCATCCTTTTATGATGCGCAAACTGATGTTGCGCAAGTCATGTCAGCGCAATCTGAGGTTGCGCACTCTAATATTTTATGTTTAAAAACAGAATCTTTATCTTGGACTAATTTTCATCTGTTTGTTGATGCAGTTGAAGTCAATGAAGATCCAGATTACGAACATTTTGTGGGAACCCTTACAGAGTCTGAATACAAAGAGGATCTGTCTCATGTCCATTACCCTCAGTATGATCTACCGGCCTCCCGTCAGGCTATATTGATTTCTCAGGACAATGAAACTTTGATGTGTTTGATGAACGGACAGCCTTTAGAATCAGCTGATGCTGTAATTCACAAGAAACCCTTATTCCTATTCGGTGACGCCTTTGAGAGAGCCTCTCAGCCTAGGCCAAGGATGGAAGATAGGGTAGTTCACCAGCAAGATAGATCTTTTTTTATACCCGACATCGCTCGCTGCCTTCCTTTGTTACGGTACGCTCATGCAAGCTACCCTAGGAAGATGGATTGGAATATCACTCTATTTCAGGATGCTCGGGCAGGAAAAATCTTCGTAAAGAAGGGGCCACAACATAAGGATATGTTTTATAGCTCTTCTAACAGATATAGTGTCCTACTGAGAGGCTTAAGACCTGGCTGCATTCCACCAGAGAACTCCTCCATGCTAATGCCTGTTAGGACACCAATATTCGCAAATAAATTTGCAAAGGTTGAAGGAAAATATCCTGAGCAAGATATAAGACTGACTGGATTGGTGAATCCAGACTACAAGCGATGGAACTATATCGCAAATTGGATTCTGGCAAAATTCCAAGACAGACTCCAACAAATCAACCTGTATGAAGCAGTGCATGCCACTGTATATGGATTTGCTCCCAATCCTCATATGTTCTTAGCCTTAGCTGAGAGATACAACTACAGGACCGGAACTTTCATGACCCCAGGGGGAGAGATGGGCTTTGCACTCCACGAGATGAAGTATATCTCGTATTTGCCCATGGCAGATGCTCCGTATGAGGAGTATGTACCAACAAATGATGAGTTGAACAAGCTCAGAAAAAAGAATCCAGAGATGGTGACAGTATTCGAAGAGCTATTGTGCCATTATAAGATCTGTTCTCTATTTTACCAGAGTGCCACTGCTAACACTTGTTATTCTTCAAAGTGGCTACCATACCTGTTTCTCAATCATATAGAAGAGAAGAAAACTAGGGAGAATGATAAATGCTACCCTACTTTCTTCAAACCTTTGAGCCATACAGAGGTTAGAAAGTTAATGGAACAGAGTGGTCACTTTGATAAAGAAGTGAAAGATGACCATGAATATCCTCCTTTGAAGAGAGGAGACAATTTGGAAAGTTACTTGAGAATGGGCTATAGGCCCATGTCAGAAGCAGCACAATTGGCGGAATTCTTGACATACTGGCTGCGAAGGTTCGTAGTTCCCGGATCCAGTGCCGTAGATCGTTTTCACCGCGGCGTCTTGTTTGCAGCTGTTAAATTGGTCTTCGGCTATAAAATGGACTTACTATCAGCAATGACCTGCAAGCTAAACGCCAGTCTTCATTTATATGTTGACTCGATGCTGAAAGCGAAGGGAGAGAGAGAATTCCCTCGCTTAGAATTGCCATATACATATTTGTTTGGATGGTTACTTCTTCACTATCTAACCTTAATGGATCCTGGCATGGGATCAGTCGACGGCAGTTTTCTTCGAAGGTATTCCCATGGAAAATGGAAATATACTTCCTTAACTGAGTGTAGATTTATGTTGAATTTGAATAGAGGCTGTGCTCCTTTCCCTGCTGGGTATGATCAGATGCCCACGAATATGGTGGATTCGAAACTGCAACCTCTGACTCGTGTCGCTTTTGAATGGTTGAAGACAATTCGACCATCTCATTTGGTCTATCGATTCGAAGAAGAGTGCTACTTAGAACCATATCTTCCAAGCCGATTCGCTCGGCAGTTTGGATATGATCAGTTCCACGTAGGGAACGCAATTACTTGCCTCCAAGGCAAAGGTTATCTGATAGACGGAGCTAGGGCTTGGGCTTATTACAATGCCCGTGATACAAAAGCCACTTTCTCCATGCCAGCAAAGACTACTCCTCAGGGTCTTCGAATGCTTTTTACATACTCCGTGTTTTACACATCAGCGAATACTTTTGCCGAGAATTTTAATCTCGCAGATAGTTTCGCCACTGCAACAAGATTAAGGAGAGGAAGAATTGCTCCATCGATCCCTATAAATGAGGAGGCGCAGGAACCGGCAGATGCACCTCTGGAAACTACAAGGGATATTATATTCCCCCAAGAAGTGAATGCACCACTTCGTATTTCTCTGAAGGTGGGTAAAACTCCTGCGAAGAAAAGAAGAAGAGAGGAGCCTCCTGCTCCTGTGGCGAAGAAGAAATTGATTCTTGATCTTTCTTCTGAAAAGATGACTACCAGATCTCAATCCCGGCAATTAGCCGAGACACATCAAGAAGTTGCTACTACACCAACTTCCGTGCAAAAGCAAGCAGAGCCAGAAAATGTAGAGAGTCCTGTTAGACCTCTACACAGAAAGAAAAGAGTAGTCACCAGAAGAGTTTTGGAAGAGTCTTCTTCTAGACAACTCCTGACTTCAGTAGATGCTGCTGCAGGACTTCTAATGGCATCTCCTACACCTACTTCTGAATCAGGGAACAAAACTCTCGAGAAGAATGAACAGAGGGGAGATTTTGCCCCAAGAATTGAAAAGCCTAGAGAACATATTTTAGAGGAAGAACAAAGTGTTGTACGACCTCATTCTTCTTTTGCAGATATTACTCAACCTCCTCCTACTCCCAGGACTCTTCGTGAGGAAGAAGACCGTGAAATGATTACAGCTCTGGAGGACTGCAGTCATAGCTTGCAGGAAGATCAGGCTGCCACTAGCAGTGGAAATGTAGCAGTAGAAGAAGAAGAAGAAGAAGAAGACGAGGAAGGTTCTTCATCCGAAAATGTTGATGAGTATTTACAAGATCCTGAAAAGCAAAATAAAGAACACAGATCTCTTGATACTGCCGATGATATTTCAAATCCTAAAAAGGATATTGAAGTGGAGGCATCTGCAGAAAAGGCTGTCGATGTTGAGATAGAAATATCTCCTGAAAAAGTAGCCGACGAAGGTGAGCTGACAGAAAATCCCGCCACTGACCCTCAAGGTATAAAACAAGATTTATTAATTTTTTTCTTTTAAAATGAACTGATAACTAACATCTTTATTTGTAATTTCTTGCAGATCTTGAGACTTTGCCAACACCTCCAACGGACCTGATTATGGTGCCTATACCAACAGTGGTTGTTAGCAGTAGTCATCACTTATCTTGTGGTTCTGAGGCGGGCAGCAGCCAGGCTGTTGCAGCGGAGGCTACTTCTGTTCAACAGGAGTCTATTCCAGTAGGGAATGAACTTGTTGTTAAACCAAACCAAGGTAAAATTGCTTTTATTTGATCTTTTTATGCATCAACAATCAATTAGTAAAATAACAATTTTACTTTTGCAGAAGATCAAGCAGGAGGAGCAACCAGCTCTACTTTGGCTCCCTTATTTAAAGAGCCTGTTATCCAACTTCAAAGAATCGAGCAACTTGTTACCCCGTCTTCATCAGGAGTAGCAGCAACTCCCGGAACTTTGGCCATCAATCAGCAGGTTGTCCAGTCATTTACCAAATGCTTCTTTGAATCGCTGGGATCCCTTGTCCGAAAAATGATAGAGAAAGAAGGAGCTGACTTCATTATGGTTAGGAAGCCCACTTCTTTCTTGATAAGAGCCATAAGAGACCAAGGAGATGAAGCTCAGGCCACTCTTCTTGAACATATATTAAATGAGTTAGAAGTCTCCATCAAGAAGTATAAAGAACTCAAGAAGAAAGATGTAGACTCTTTAATACAAGCTGAATTTGAGCTACTGGCTCAAGCAGCTGATATGGAAAGATTAACCCTTCAAAATCTATTAGAGGCTCATTCAGCAAAATCAGCTGAATATAATTCTAAGATAGAATCAATTACTTTGGTGGCTGAAAGCAAAGGACGGCGACTTGCTGAATTGAAGGCAGAAATTACTCGCCTCCAACAAGAATTTGAAGAAGAAACTGTTAATCACCAACTGGTGATTGAACAATTTAATGCATTGATTGAAGAACGGAATGAGTATGAGACCACTCATGGTGAAGAGATCACTCGCAGGACAGTAGATATGCCCATTTTTGATGAAGAAAGTGGGATGGAGGAAGCAAGAAAGATAGTAGCGTCAACACACGAAGAAGAGCTGCAATCACTAAAGCAGCAAATTGACAATCTGATTGTCCCTCCTTCTTGATTTTGTAATTGGATTTTATTGCTGTAGCTGCATTTTTGTAATATCTCATGTTTTGATAAAACAGACATTTTGTTGTGGCTCCATTATTTATTGTATATCTTATTCAGATATAAATAATAGATAGACATGATATATTTATTGACAACTTAATCGAAAACGACAAGTTGCTGATGTAGAAAATGAATGATGAATCGTCAATGTATATGAAACGAATGAACAGGAATACCGTTAAGTGATGATGAACGAACGGATAAACCGTCAGATATTAATGAACGGACGAACCGTCGGATGAATGTAATAAATGAACGGAACAGGTGTTTAATGAACGGACGAACCGTCGGATGAATGTGATAAATGAACGGATGAACCGTCAGGTGTTTAATGAACGGACGAACCGTCGGATGAATGTGATAAATGAACGGATGAACCGTCAGGTGAATGTATCGCTTCGTTAGTTGAGGAACTTCTGCCTATAAATATAGCAGAAATCTGACAGGAACGAACACTTCTACTCTTCAACATAAAAATGTCTTCTAGCGAAGCATCTAAGAAGACTGAGATTGCCCCGAAAGTTCAGAAGGGCATTGAAGATCGCCCTGACGATCCAATTCAGCCGAAGGAGGCAGAAGTAGGTGAGGGTTCATATGCACCCCAACCACCGTGAGACATTCTGGACTTCTTGCTCGAACCAGGAAGGACTAAAGAAGAAGAAGCCATGAGGATGGCCGCCTGCAAGTTTCTCGTAGGATCTAGCAAGGAGGTTCTCGGCTCTTTTGCTGACCGCATTTTTGAGAAGGAAGGCAGTGGTCCTCGTCCCAAAAAAGATGATAGTGACCTTTAAATTTATGTACTATCATAAAATAAAATTTTGAATTTTATTTATGAACTTGATTCTGTCTGATGATTTACAAGCATTTTACATTTATACATAATACTTCTTTAAAAATTTGCCATTGATAGGCATCATAGCAACTCGACCATCAAGCTCCGAAAGTTGATAAGCTCCATTTGAGAAGACTTTCTTTACAACATAAGGACCTTCCCACTTCGTATCGAATTTCCTTTTGCTCATATGAGTCATAGTCATAGGACGTCTGACCGTTAGAACAAGTTCTCCTTGCTGAAATGTTCTGATTTTAACTTTGCGGTTGAAAGTCTTTGAGATGCGGGCTTGGTATAACTCAATGTGCTGTTGAGCCATTAATCGCTTCTCATCAAGTGCTTCCAATTCTTGAAGTCGAAGAAGGTCGTTATTCTCTGTAGTGAGCTCATTAGCAATGGCAATCCTTAAAGAAGGAATTTGCAGCTCTAAAGAAAGGACAGCTTCACAGCCATACACCAAAGAAAAAGGTGTAAAGCCTGTGGGATTGCGGACCGTAGTTCGGTAAGCCCAAAGACATTCACCAAGTTTCTCGCTCCAATTCCGTTTGTTAGTGGATACAAACTTCTTAAGGAGCTTAATAATGGTTTTGTTAAAGGCTTCAGCTAAACCATTAGCGGCAGGATTGTATGCTGTTGAGGCGACATTGTCAATCCGGTGATCATCGCAGAATCTGGTGAATTTCTGGCTGATGAATTGAGGTCCATTGTCATGGATGATTCTTCGAGGTACACCAAATCTATATATGACATGGTGTTTAACGAAGTTGATGACACTGCTAGTCTTGACTTCAGTCAGAGGTATAGCTTCAACCCACTTGGAGAAGTAGTCGGTTATTGCTAATATGAACTGATGTCCTCTAGAAGAAGGAGGATTGATAGGACCTACGACATCCATGCCCCAAGCTTCGAAAGGCCAGGAAGCAGCAGTCGGGTATAAAAATTCCGATGGTTGATGAATGAAGTCTGCATGGATTTGACAAGCACGACATTTCCTTGCATATTCAATGGCATCTGATACCATAGAGGGCCAATAGTAACCCATACGTCGAATACGATCCTGTAGTTTAGGACCGGGTTGATGTGCTCCACAGATGCCATTGTGAGCTTCACGCAATACTTGTTTGGCTTCATCACCAGCTAAACAGCGTAGAAGAAGACCATCATAAGTTCGCCGATAGAGTGTTTTGGTGGTTTGATTGTAATAGAATCGTAGAGATCGACGTCGAACGCTTGTAGCCTCCTTAGGATCTTTAGGGAGTATGTCATGTACTACGAAATCGATAAAAGGAGTTCTCCAATCGTCATCAATAACTTCGACTTCAGCAAGATTGCTAAATTCAATATTACGATTATTCTCAATACAGAACAGTTCTCGATTAGAAATAACCACCACCTGATGTCTTTTGATAGGGATGGCTAAGACAGCTGCAAGATTGGCCAAAGCATCGGCTTCAGTATTGCAAGCTCGTCGAACATAGTCGATGAAGAAAGCTTTGAATGATGTAGCTATATTAATTGCCGCTTCATGATAAGGCACAAGGTCTTGATGACGGACTTCATAGGTTCCTCTAACCTGGTTCACAACCAGTTTAGAATCACCATAGACTTCCAGATATTCAACATTCAGTTGTTTAGCTAGCTGAAGGCTGACAAGTAAAGCATTGTACTCTGCCACATTGTTAGAGCAAGGTTCATCTAAAGAGTAGGCTCTTTGGATAGTTAATCCGTCTGGAGAAACGAGAACAACTCCAACACCTGCCACCATAGCACCATTTGGTCCAATTCTTGATGCACCATCAAAGAATAGACGCCAGGTTGGAAACTCTTCAGAGATCATGTTGACTTCTAACGTCTCGTCAGGAATTTCGTCATAGAGTTTAGATGTTTCAGGCACAGGATGAGCTGCTAAGAAGTCCGCCAACGCTTGACCTTTGACAGACTTTTGTGGAACATACACCATGTCATATTGAGCTAGCAGGATTGCCCATGTAGCCAACCGAGAATTAAGTGTACTAGGTTTCTTCATGAGTACTCGGAGAGGGTTAACTCGAGATATAACATGAATAGTTTGACCAATGATATAATGCCTCGTCTTTTGCACAGCAAACATGAGAGCCAGGCATTCTTTCTCGACCGGACTATAACGATGTTCAGCACCAATCATAGTTCGGCTAAGATAGTAGATAGCATGTTCATGGCCTTCTTTGTTCTTTTGGGCAAGTAAAGCACCCAATGAATGGTCCGTAGCACGAACATACATCAAGAATGGAATGCCAGAGATAGGTGGCACCAAAACTGGTGGGTTCATAAGATATTGTTTGATATCGTCGAATGCTCGTTGACACTCTTCAGTCCAAACAAAAGATACACCCTTCTTCATTAATTGAGTGAATGGTCTACAGCATCCAGACAAGTTTGAAATGAATTGTCTGATGTACGCAAGTCGACCTTGGAATCCTCGTAGCTCTTTTAGGTTGCGTGGAGGACGCATCTCTTGAATGGCTTTGATCTTCTCGGGATCCACGTGTATACCCTTAGAGGTAATGACGAAGCCGAGAAATTTGCCACTAGAGACACCCAAGAATGACTTGGTGGGATTCATCTTGAGCTGATGTTGACGCATGAGATTAAATATTGTTCTTAAATCTTGGATGTGATCTTCTTTTAGACGACTTTTGACAGCAATATCGTCAACGTAGCATTCGACTGTTTTACGAAGATGTTCTCTGAAAATGGTACTCATGGCTCGCTGATAAGTTGCACCAGCGTTCTTGAGACCAAATGGCATCACTGTGTAACAATAGACTCCTCGAGGAGTACGGAAAGATGTATGCTTTTCATCTTCAGGATGCATTTTGATCTGATTATATCCAGAAAATCCATCCATAAAAGATATTCTTTCGAACCCACAAGTATTATCAATCATAACGTCTGTGATAGGAAGAGGAAATTCATCTTTCGGACATGCTTCATTGAGATCTCGGAAGTCGATGCAGACTCAAACTTTTCCAGTTTTCTTCAAAACTGGGACGACATTGGCTACCCAATCAGGATGCTGCTCTTCTCGAATAAAGCCACAAGCGATGAGCTTCTTGACTTCATCATCAATTGCGTCCATCATTTCAGGCTTAAATCGCCTTTGTTGCTGTTTGACCGGTTTAGCATTAGGAAGAATGTTCAGTTTATGAGTAGCAATCTTGGGATCTAAACCTGGCATGTCTTCGTAACTCCAAGCAAAGACGTCAATGTATTCTTTAATGAGAAGAATCAACTCTTGCTTATCTGCTTCTGGAAGATTCTTGCTAATAAAGATTGGCCGAGGTGACTCTCTTTCCCCTACATCAATTTGAATTAGTTGATCTTCAGTAGGAGGTTCTCTTTGTTCAAATCGGAGTACCCATTGGTTATCCATATGTTGAGCCCAAGGATCTGTTTCCAGACTTTCTTCAACGTCTTCATCACAACCTTCTGGTAGTTCAGCAGAGACCATATTAGAAGATACAATTATACGATGAACTTCACCGATGCTGGTATCAGAATCCCATGATCTGGAATCAGAAGAATTAGAACGTTCTTCACTATCTGATTCAGAAGCTGCTGGGGATAACAGTGGCAGAGAAGTATATCCGAGACCTTTCTTGGTCCTGCTGTAATACATTGGCGATTTTCCTTCCGGAACAGTCGTGCGAATAGGAGTTCGTCTACCTTTACCGTAATTGAGGCCATTATTGAAGTCATAGCCCATTTTTCGGATGATGTCTTTTGATTGTTGACTATAACGATGGAACTGGAGACGTCCCGTATCGTTAAGTTTGCTATCATTCGTATAACTGAATTATTTTTTCGGTCCTTTAAAAAAAAGTGCTGGACTTTCACCTTTCTTTAAAGAAGGGTGAATACGGTAAGAATCATCTGGATCTTCAAGTGAGACTTCTGTCTGAAGAGATTGTACGACTCCCATTGTAACTGATTGGAAGCTATCTAGCATATCCAAATAACATTTAGTATAGTAAATAACATCAGTATACTGGAAAGTAGGTGCTTTTTTATTGATTTGTACATCAGTATTTACAACAGGACCTTTAACCTTAGCAGGTTTGGTCAAATTGATTACAAGAGGGGGAGAAGAAGAACGTGGAGGAGGCTTGTTACGACGGAGATCGATAACAAGTGGCTCAGAAGAGGTGAGCTCCCTTTTTTCTTTGTTGTGAGTTAAATCAACAACAAGTGGCTCAGAAGGAATGAGCTGCTTTTTGCCTTTGTTACGACGTAAGTCAATAACAAGTGGCTCAGAAGAGGTGAGCTCCCTTTGATTTTCATCAACATCAACTGATTTCATTTGAACTGGCAAGTGAATAACCAGTGGCTTGGAAGATTGTGGATGAGAAACTCGCCCCTTAACAGGTATGATAAGAGTATCTTGAGGCACTGCTTTTTGATCTTCTTCAGTATCCATAGCCAATACTACCTTCATAAACTCATCCTTGTACATACGAGCATCGTTGCAATAAGCTTCAACACCCTTGAAAGGATAAAGGTCCGCAACTTCCTTATGAACTTGTCCTTTGTCATCAACGTATTTAAAGCATTGATGAAGAGTTGATGGAACAATATTGTGTTCATGGAGGAATGGCCTTCCCAGGAGAGCATTGTAAGAACAACCATGATTGTCAATGATATAAAAGGTCACCTTTGTGCGAAGATTGCCTATTTGAAATTTTAGGCGGATCTTGCCCAAAGGTTCACTCTTTCCTTGGTTAAATCCCAGAATAGTAGTGATTGTGGTTGAAAGACTATGCACTGGTATCTTCAATGCATCTAGCATTATCTTTGGCATAATACTAAGTGCAGACCCTGGATCTATCAGGATACGATCAACCTTTATTGAATCAATATATCCTGTATTGTAAAGAGGACGATCATGTCTATTATCTTCCATTAACATATTATCTTGAGTGAAGGTAATATTTGGGATCAATTCTAAAACACTATGACAGTGATGACAAGAGACTGGTTCTGATTCTGGCTTCTTGAGAAGAGTTAAGCAAGTTTCAGCCTGCATCAGAGCTTCACTTAGAGTTTCTCGTGTCTCCTTGGAAAGACGCAAAAGTTCAAAGATTGACAGCCTAGCCGGTGTATTGGCTAACTGAGCCAATATATCGAAATTGTAAGGCTTCTCAAGCCCAGTAGGAGATGACTTCTTTAGGGGTTTGTCAAATCGAACTTGTTGCTTGCCTTTGTCAGCCGTTGTTGGCTTGGGAGAAATTGATACTACAACTGGTGAAGATATAGAATGGACTTCTTCAGCAGATACGGGTTGTACCGGAGCAGGTGTAGAAGAAGAAACATGATCCTTTTGACTTTCAGAATGATCTTTTAAATAGGCTTTCCCTGATCTGGTGCCTAACAGAATCTCTTCGTCAACAATGGGATCAAAAGATACCATGTTGCAGATCTTAGTTTTGCCTTTAGAACAAGTTTTCTCCTTGGAAGAAAAGGACACCTCGAATTTCGTAGCAAGATCAGGATGGATCCACATAATTTTACCGTTATCAAGAGATAAGGGAACAAGACCTTCATTGGATGGAAGCGGGAGATTCTCAATCTCAAGGGTTGCTTTAGGAATTGGAATGACACCGTGCTGTATCATCTGCGACGAAAAATCCCCAAATTGGACTGAAACCATATTTGCAGTAACAGTCTTCTCATCTTGTTGCAGAGTGACTACACCAGCATTGACAAGCTCTTGAATCTTACCTTTGAGCACATAGCATGCTCGAGTAGGATGTCCAATAAATCGGTGATAGACACAATACTTGGGATGATCAGTCTTATTGACTTTATCAGGTTTCTTTGGATCAGGGAGTTGAATTTTATTGCTTTTGAGTAGACATTCAAAGATACTTGCAGTGTCATTTTCGTCAAAGGAATATTCCACCTTCGGACGAGGTTCTCTCGGTGGAGGTGCAGAAGGAGTAGGAGTAGATGTAGGTGGGGCCACATTGACAGCCAAAGACTCTTTATTTTTGTTTAAGTTAATGTTCAAAGTTTTTTTCGCTTTGCGATTGTTCTGGCGATTGTTACCACCTGAATTTTGATGCTCATCTCGATCAGGGTTAGACATTTGTACCCCTAATTGTTTGAACTTGTCAGCACTCACTTTAGCAGCTTTGGCGTTGACGATGAATGAGGGCCAATCTTGGAATTGGGTTGATCCCGTCCACATACTAATGATAGGCAAAAGATTTGCCTTACAAGTATCAATAGTGACAGCAGCTGGAGTTCCACGAGGCATTTTCAAAGCTTCACGATGGAACCGTTCAATAAAACTCTCAGCAGTTTCGTTATGTTTCTGTTTGATTTTGTTGAGAGCTGACATCGTTATATCATTAAATCCCTCATAGAACCGTTCCAGAAAGATTTGTTTGAGACCTGAAAAAGAAGTAATGCAACCATCGGGCAAACTTCTGTACCAGTCGTAAGCTACGCCGGCTAAACAACCGACGAATACTCTGGTAAGAAGAGCGTCATTTGGCTGAAGTTGAACAGTCATTACCTCAAAATGATTGATGAATTGACTCGGAGAAGTACTGCCATCGAACAGAGAAATTGTAGGTATTTTGTATTTCGGGGGAAACGGGACGTCCTTCCATTCAACCGGATAGGGTTGCTTAATCCCCAACCTTTGCAAGTTGTCCTTCTCTTTAAATGCTTCAAATTGGGTTCGTAAGAGTTTGACAGCTTCATTGGCATCTTCGGATGAAGAAGAAGGAACAGGTTGAGTTATAGTGGTAGGAGGAGGAACAACGTTATAAGCACTACCCCCAGCTCCTGAATGGCTAGGCGTAGTTTGTACTTGTACTTGTATAGGAGGTATTGGGGGAGGCACTACCCCCAGTCCAGTATTGGCAGGTATCGAAGATGCTATGATCTCTGGATTAGTAATAGGTGCAGTTGGTGGTGTAGCATGCTGTGATACAATGATGGAATGCATACTAGCAACCATCTCAGCCATGGTTTTTAATTTGTCTTCAAGTGCAGCAATTCGCTGTTCTTGATTTGCGAAAGTTGAAGCATCCGGATCATCGATGACAACATAAGCCGTCACTTCTCTTGGCACAGTGGAAGATACTGTTTGTTCAGAGCTTTCACTGTATGCATCATGATCAGAGAACGAATCATCTCCTGACTGGAAAACAGGAAGATGACTTGAAGGATTTTGAGGAAGATTCCTTTGATCGATTGTATCTCGACTTCGAGAACGGGTATGTTGAAATACTCCTTCAGAAGATTCTTGAAGTAATTCTAAATACCGTTGGCTTGGCTTGCGGAGTCTACCATGCTTAGAGCATCTTTTACCCCCAGTGTCTCGGGAAGTCATGTTAACAGAAGCATACAAAACTTCGTCTTCTTCTGACATAGGTTCAGATTTAGCAAAAGTTAAACGATCGAAGACAGATCATTTTGTCGTTTGACAACAGCATTGGATGATGACTTTATGATTACAGTGATGATCAGATGGTTGAGATGGAGATATTGAGACATTATCCTGTTTTTGTCTTAGATGTTCTCGAAGATCTACAACAGGACGAGGAAAGTTCCGAGGGATCTGTTCTTTGATAACATTTGGAACATGATTCCGATTCTTCAAATGTTTAGTCCCTTGAGCATACAGGGAAGTACTCACTTCATTGGCATAAGTGTCAGGATTTTTGACCTTGGAGATTTGTTTCTGATGATGTTTGACCTTCGGCATTGGCTGTTTGCGTTTTACCGAAGTGGATCGGTTAAGATAAGTTCTGAGGTCAGCAAATTCACCCCCAGGAGTTTCTGTTTGAGACACTAACAGTTTTCCCTGTCTGGAACGACAAATTTGGAGAGTCGGAAGGTCCTGGAATTCTGCTATCGGAGTAGGCAGAATACCTCTTTGATTAGTACAAGTACTCTTGTTATAAAGGAAAGAAGAATCCTTGTTTGCCAGAGTTCTCGAATTGATTGGTGCCGAGACACATTGAGATGGATCCTCTTCAGTAAAGACTGAAGAAGACTGAGAAAAGACCAAAGGGCCTTTTCCCTTGTTTTGAGATGAAGGGTTAGCTAAAGAGCGTTTCCCTCTGTTATCTTCCAAGTCATGAGACAAGGAAGTTTGAGAAAAGACCAATGGGCCTTTTCCTTTGCTTTGAAGAGAAAGAGGAATAGTCAAAGGACTACCCTCAGTGGATTGCGCAGAGGCAATAGGGTGTTTGGAAAGGCTGTTTTTCTTGGATTGCGCAGACTTGGTTTGCGCATAGGTAAAAGGTGCACTGGTTACTTGTGCAGTAGAAGCTTTGGTAGAAAGTGCATCAGGAGTTCTTGTCTTAGAGTGCTTGGGATGCACTTTGGTTACTGGAGTGCTATTTTGCGCAGGAAAAGCCACTGCCAATTGCGCCAGAGTCATAGGAGCCTTCTGTTTTGACAAGACAGCATATGAAGTAGCCTGCACAACAGTTGCAACAGACTGTGCAGCCTTGACTGCAACAGATTGTACAGCAGTTGTTGAGACAGACTGTGCAACTATTGGCACAACAGTTTGTGCAGCAATCTGACTAGCAGATTGTGCAACAGTTGGTACAGCATCCTTGGTGGCAAAACTGCCAGATTGTGCAGACTTGGAGACCCAAACTAAGCGCACTTTGCTCTTAGCAGAAGTGGCTACAGTACGGGGAGTGGTCTTGGAGTTGAGCATCGCCTCGTAGGCTGTCTGGTTGACTTTAACAACCAGCGTCTTTTGCGTCTTCCCGATAGACGCTACGTCACATTGAGTTGCTACTTCCTCGTCGGAGGAGAAAGTTGTCCCCAGCAGAGTCGCCATTTTGTTTGCAAAAACAAAAGTATAAAACTTTATTGATACAAACTGTAATAAAGATTACAAGAATTCTGGAAAAATTACAACTATAGGAATCCAATCTTGATGACGATTGCTCTATCCCTTGGACGATGTGAACTTTGAAGACGAAGCCTTTGAAGTTGAAAAACAACTCTGGAAACTGAAGGCAAAAGCCTCTAAAGTTGAAAACAAAAGTCTCGGAAGAATGCAGCAGCACTTTGGCAAGAACTCCTGAACTCTCTGATTTCTGATCTCTGATCTCGATCCTCCCTGGAATAAAGACTTAAAACTCTATTTATAGAGTTCTGGAAATAACTAACTTTCAGTTATTCTGGACTGCACAAGATGATTTGTGCAGCAACTGATTTGCGCAGCACTGGACTGCGCAGGCAGTTATTGGATCGTGGGCCAACTATCTGGGACACATGGCATCATTTGATTGAAATGCGCATGATCATGCATAGACAGTTGCCACGTAATGAGCAATTGATGGCATAAATGCCACATGTAATTTGTCAGTTATGTTGGTAGAATACGCAAAGTGAACTGCGCAGACTTTAGTTTGCGCAGACTCAGACTGCGCATAAATGGTTTGCGTAAACTCAGACTGCGCATGAATGGTTTGCGCAATCACGGATTGCGCTGCCACCTGTCAGCCGCCCTCGAGCACTGTGCGGCGCCATAAACGAACAGTCTTCTCGTTATTCGTGTTGTCAGCTGTCAGGAAGATCTGATTTGATTCAGTCAATGATGACTTCTGCCACGTCAGTCTGCGCAGTTGGGAACATGCGCAAACCAACCTGCGCAAAGTGATGTCTGCGCAATCTGTTGTCTGCACAACTCATCAAAATGATGAATATCTTAAATTTTTGACTTTGTTGATTGATACAACTTGATTTTTTAGGACCTACACTACCAGTGTGGCATTGATGGCCAGCATGCAAGTTCAGTCCAGTATAGTTGAGAGAATCAAGATAGCTCAGTCATCAGATTCTAAGCTTCAGCGGCTTAGGACAGAATGTGTAGCAGGGCGAAGACCAAAATTATGCATTCATGAAGACGGTACACTTCGACATGGTAAGCGTCTTTGTGTACCCAGTAGAGATATCAGACAGGAAGTCATGACCGAAGCTCACAGTTCTCAGTATTCGATTCATCCCGGTGGCACGAAGATGTACCGAGATATCCGTCAGCACTTTTGGTGGAATGGCATGAAGAGGGAGATAGCTCGGTTTATCTATCGGTGTTTGGTTTGCCAACAAGTCAAGGCTGAACATCAGAGGCCAGCTGGACTTCTTCAGCCCTTGCCGATTCCAGAATGAAAGTGGGAGCATATAACCATGGATTTCGTGACTGGATTACCTCGATCCCCGACCAGTAGAGATGCTATTTGGGTTATAGTTGACAGGCTCACGAAGGTAGCTCACTTTCTTCCATTCAGAGTTGGTCAGTCGACGGCTCAGCTAGCAGAGATGTACCTAAGGCAGATAGTCATACTTCACGGAGTACCGGACAGTATCACCTCGGACAGAGATTCGAGATTCACGTCGCACTTTTGGCGTAGTCTGCAAGAGAATTTGGAAACTCACCTCCAGTTCAGCTCAGCTTATCATCTGCAGAAAGATGGTCAGTCGGAGCGCACGATCCAGACTCTTGAGGATATGTTGAGATCTTGTACGCTTGACTTCGGTGGTTCGTGGGAAGATCACCTGCACCTGGTGGAGTTCTAGTACAACAATAGTTTTTAAGCCAGTATCCAGATGGCACCGTTCGAGGCACTGTATGGCAGGAAGTACAGAATCTCCGCTAGCATGGTACGATGTTGGAGAGAGGCAGATGCTTGGTCCAGAAATGATCACTCAGACAGTTGAGGTAGTTAGGAGAGTTAGAGATCATCTTCGCGTTACACAAGATCGCCAATGCCATTGGGCCGATTCTCATCGGCGTCCCCTTGAATTTTTTGTCGGCGACCATGTATTCCTTAGGATCTCGCCTAACCGTGGTGTCATTCGTTTCGGCGTATAGGGAAAGCTTAGTCCTAGGTATATAGGGCCGTTCGATATCCTGGAGCGAGTAGGAGATGTGTCCTATCGTCTCGCTCTTCCGCTGTCTCTGAGTGAGGTGCATGACGTGTTCCATGTATCCCAACTACGATGGTATATCCCAGACCCGAGCCATATCCTGGATCATTTGGAATTGGTTATTGGTACCAACCTTTCGTATGAGAAAAGACCCGTGTCCATATTGGACTGGAGAGAGAAGATACTCAAGAACAAGACTATCAAGTTAGTCCGAGTTGCTTGGGGTCATCACTCTTTGAGTTAGTCAACATGGGAGCATGAGGATGATATCCGATCGCGATATCCCGACCTATTTGACTCGTAAGGTATAATGTCTTTCTTATGCCTTACGCTCTAAATTTCTTGCTTGAAATGAATGATTGCATGGTAGATTGCTTGAATATAGCTTGTCCTTGCCTCTCTAGCCTTTTAATTAAATTCTGAGGATGGAATTCTTTTAAGGTGGGTAGAGTTGTAATGACCGTGGTTCGTATTACGTATATTGGTATACGTGTACGTATTTTGACTCGTATTGCATGACTCCTTGTTTGGTCTATTTGGCATTTTTTATTGCTTGGTTCGGTTCGGTTTGGCTTGGTTTGGTTTTATTTATGAACCAAATCCCTACCTACCCCCACCCTCATCATTTATTAATCCCACTCTCTTCTCTCTCCTCATTATCACTTCAATAACTCTTATTCTTCATTTACTCCTCTCCACCTACACCCAAGAGCCCTAGGCAAGTGCAACTTGCGTCATAATGGATCTCAAGTTTTATTGTTCCATTCTTTTCTTTACATGATTATAAGCCTCTTTAGAACTTGGAGTTTTTGATTTTTTATGGATAGATTCTTCTAGATCTACATTATAACTTTGGGGTTTCATAAGTTCATGGAATTTTTCTTGGTTTTGATCTACTAAAACTTGTTATTTTCGAAAACTAATAGTTCCATGAGCAAGAGCACGGAATTTCGTATAAATTTGGTTTTTGATTCACCTCATTTCGAGTTAAAATAAAGTTTTTATGGCCAAAACAAGTTTTCTGAATTTTTTATGTCGGCTGAGTGAAATTTTACGCAGAAACCCTGTTTATGCGTATTTTACGCTGGAAGGTATCCAGAATGTGAAATTTTACGCAGGGAACCCTGTTTACGCGTATTTTACGCTGGATAGTATCCAGAATGTGAATTTTTATGCTGGAACCCTTCTCTGTTGCGTATTTTACGCAGAATTGAATTTTTGGCGTAAAAAGTGCACAGAATGACTGTTTTTGCCAAGTTTAGCTATTTTTAGCCAGAATTTCGAAAAACTTAAAACATGAAAGTTTTAGATCTTTGTCTTTCCTCTCCGAATATCTTTGGAGCACCTCATTTGAAGTTCGTATGTGGAAGTTATTCCCCTGTCTCCTGAGCCGCATGATTTCTCCACAGCTCTTGCACCCTGTTTATGTTTAGTTATTGCATATATGCTCATACCAGGTTAAATGTTAATTTTAAATATGTTTCATGACACAATGGTGACCCGTTGTGGTACACTTTTGACAAATGATATGACATGATAGTGGCCCGTCGTGGCGCACTCTTGACAGTAAATTTGACATGATATATATCTCGAATGCTGTAGCGACGGCTAGCATGTCATGATAAGATTGATTGGCATGGACACCGTGGGTGATTGTGTTTGTACAAAAGGAACCGGTAATGTTTTGCATCATGTCTAGGACAGGGATCCCTGAGTACCACGGTCAGGGGTACCTACTGTAAATGGCTAAGGCTAATAACTAGAATAATTCAGTAGTCATGAGAGATTTCTCCAGTTACAGGCGATCCCGTTATCCCGGGCACCATTGTTGGACTTGTAGCCTGCCGACGAGTAGGGCACATGTCTAAATTTACCGATATATGAAAAAGAACGAGGTATTGCTTAATGAATCCAAGTCGCCTGGATAACCTGGATTAGCTGCAGGGCTTGTAGCTGGAGGAACATCTCATTGCATATGGCTAGTAACTAAGGCTTGTGATAACCCCAGTTAGCTAATGTAGAAAGCCGTAGTCACTGATTGGCCTTGAGCGATTGTATGGTGTAGATTCAGTGCTCGAATATTGCAAGCACGATCGCATGATTGTCACTTTTTAACAATAAAGATCAGAGGCTAAGTTCTGTTCAGGTGAATGGTTACAACCCCGGTCCTTGTTTGGTTTAAGGGTTGTAATCTGGCTCCCGGAGCAGTTCTGTGTCCTCTCTTCGTTTATTGTCTTATTACACCCCACGTCATGCTCGTCATGTTTCACTTTACCAACAAAATTTAGAGACGGAGTTCTATTCAGGTGAAGGGTTACAACCTCGGTCCTTATTTGGTTTAAGGGTTGTGACCTAGCTACTTGAATGGTTCCCTCGTACTCTAATATGACTGTTGTTATTTTTTTTATTATCAGGCTCTTTCATACTTACTTTTAATATTTGTTTCTGATATGCTAGTTTTAGTTCTTAAGTGAAGCCTCCTTTGTGGCACTTGCTCTTTTTGGGATCTGACCCAGCTGGTTTTGTATGGCCAGATTTTGGAGCAGTTCCAGAGGATCTACCGACTTTCCAGCCCGATGGTGACCACCAGGCGTAACCAGGACAACGAGTGGGTTTATTTTTTTGGCTCTCCCACTCTATTGTAAAATTATTGTTTTGAGGCGTTTAGTCGGCGAGCACCTATTAGCTCGTATTGCATACCTTATTTACTGTCTGCCTACGGGCTGTAGCATGATTGACAAATCCTAAGGTTGATCATGTATTACCGAACTCTTGCTAGTCCTCGCATGTTGTAGCGACTAGCTTCATGATCAGCTGAATATGTAATGTCTGGAACGCCTTACTATTGTATATTTGGCGATCTTACATCTTGTAACTTTACTTGCTAGCTTGAGATTGAGATATTTAGGCTTATTATTGACCATAGGAGACTGATGGATTGTAGTTAAACTCTCACGTATCTAGACAGCCGTGACCGTATAGCGAGGTAGTTTGTACTTCAATATACGTAGCTGGCTATGTTCGCCCCCGTTTTCCAGTATTCTGGTTCTGGGGCGTGACACTATTGAAAGCCTTTGTAATCTCAGTTCAAATATCAATAAAAAGAATTGTTTCGTATACTCTGTTTTTCTTTCGTTGCTAATATCAATTCAAAGATAACCATTTGAGAACTTGTCATCTTGTCTTGCACGAGCGCAACTCCAGGCTCGTGCGGCATCACGCCCCCTGCGAGGACGATAATTCGGATGATTCTGGGTCGGGACGTGACACTCTCGACTACGGTCTTCAGCTCCTCGTAGCCTTGGACCTTCCTA
Source organism: Iris pallida (assembly GCA_029216955.1). Classification (NCBI taxonomy): domain Eukaryota; kingdom Viridiplantae; phylum Streptophyta; class Magnoliopsida; order Asparagales; family Iridaceae; genus Iris; species Iris pallida. Next base: position 207,180 of record JANAVB010031218.1, read on the forward strand.
CGCAAATCCTCAATCTCCGCACGATGCCCTTTGAGCTCCTCCTCAAGTGTGGATCGGATCTCTTGGAATTGCTCTCGAAAGATTGAAATGGACGAAGCAACGTCGCTCTCCAACCCATCGAAGTACTTATCTAGTCTCATGTTGCTTTGCTCCGTGGAGCCCATGCGCATCTCCATGTTCTTTGAAACCGCCTCCAAGACTCCAACGCGCTCGACAAGATCCACAAGGCTACGCTCCACCGTAGACTCCTTGCTTTTGCCCTTCTTGTGCGTCTTGGCGTGCCCCTCCTTAGGTGACGTGGGTCCCTCCTAGACGTTCTCGGATGTCGACATGGCACCAACCGACCTTCGCTCTAATACCACTTGTCACGAACTTAGTATTTTAGGCTACACTTCGACCCGTGCGACGCACTATCTTCCTCCTCGAAGAGTCGTGCAAGCCTTCCCCCAACGCTTAGCTATATCTCTAAGGCGATATTGAGAATATTGTGGAGCAAAAGAGAGAGAGAGAGAATGGAAGATTAAAACTTTACTATACTAGAAAAGACTACAACTTTGGGCGATGAGGAACAAATGATGCCTCCCCCCTTATTTATAATGGCTCATAGAGCTTTACATGAAAACTTCTGGAAGGAATATTCTAGAGATTATTCTTCCTACCATACTGGAATCGACATATTCCAGGATTATTCTCTAAGGAAAATAAAAGAAAACTTCATGGGCCATCCAGAAGGATCTTGGGCCATCTAGAATGATCCACCGTCTTCTAGAGAGTTCCACCATCTTCTAGAATGTTCTGGAAGCTTTCTGCATAATCCCGGTCCGTGGAGAGTTATGCAAATCCGTCTCGGTGGGACGCAAACTTTTGTGCGTGACATAGTGCTCTCTTCTTCCCATGTATTTATTAGGTAATTGGTAATAGGCAATGGGTAGTTTGGTACTTAGTAATAAATATTAATAGTACTATATTTATTAGATAATTGATAATTAGTAATAAATGATTTATTTATTTTATTATATAATTAAAATAATTAACTAGTTACCAAACATTTTTTTTCTTATTACTAATAATTATCTAATTTAGTAAACTAATAATTAATAATTTGTTAATATTTGATTTGTCAGATTATTATGTGAATTAATTATAATTTAGTATTATTATAATATCCTCTTCCACTTTTTATTTTTTACTTTCTTATCTTAACCAAACACACTTGTTCCCTACTGGGGGACAAGAAAGTGAATAATTTTTTTATTAAATTATATCATTGAAATTGCAAATCCAAATCTTGCACTTACGATTTACCAGACATCTCCTTTGTAGAAAGGAAAAAAAAAGTCAAAAATTTATTAATAAAATACAAATTTTGTTTCTTAAAAACTGGTGTTAAAAAGTGGGTGCAAAGATGGACCATCATGATTACGTGTAGAAGGACATAATAGCGTCAACGTCGTCGAGCCTACCCAAGGGTTTGGACGGCCTACCGACCCTCCTTGGTTTCTTTTTGTTCATGTATCCTTCTCATTTGTATGCATTTGGGGATATTATGTACACCAACAACCCACACCACTAATTTATGGCACCGATTTTACAAACAAATGTTAGCATGGCTAAGACCTATGAATTAGCATGAGAGCCAACCCAAATTGTTTTTTTTTTTAACAAAAATAAATAAATTACATGGAAGATGATATGGATTTTTTTGTTAGATTCGTATAAATCCGTAATAGGTTGTGTATATCTACTCTAAGATTGTGTTTGGTTTATTGTAATGTAATTATAATCGTAATGGAAAAAAAAAAGAGTAATATAATTGAGTTAGTAATATAACTGAATTATAATTATATTATTATATTTCATTGGAATATGTAATCAAACAATTTGATGTAATATCAATTGCATTCAAATGTTTGATTTACTATATAATGTAATGAATAATATTTTCTATCATTTTGAAATACATCCTTAACATTTATAATTCTTTCCAAGTATTTTTTACTTGTATCATATAAATATCAAGGATATATATAAAATAAAAATTACAAAGCTTTTAAAGCGTTAGACCTAGTAATGAAGGTTATTTTGTACAATTTCTGTGAAATAATCCGTCCATTGGTATCGCAACAAGAATACATGATGTTAACCATTTATAACAACTACCAGGCCCAAGTCTGAGCATTGAGGCGTTTAGCCCAACTTGCATTTGCCTTTATCCCAGTGGCATAGCTACATGGTCCCGAACACCTTTAAATGTTGGCATTAATCACTTGAGTTAAACACATTTAAACGGAATAGAGTCATCCTTTATTCAACTTCATTGAGGTCTATTTAACACGAAAATTAAGAACATGTATCAAGCAGCTTGTGTTACCTAATGTTTCCTCCTCCAATATCATGAATTTCTATACATGAACCGGATGGACACTCCTGTACTGAGAAATTATACTTGATAATAGTACATAATATCAATCACCCCCGCGACCAAATAATCTTGAGGTAGATTACATTCAATCTTGGAGAGGGTTAAACTCAGTATATATATATATATATATATATATATATATATATATATATATATATATATATATATATATATGACTTATACCAACATGCATTAACGGTTTGTGAATAAACAAATTATAAAAATAATAATGTGCGTCTTCTTGTTTGCAATTACCTACATTGCCTTCGGGATTTAAAATTAGGAGAGTTACTAATTTTCAACCTAAAGCAAATCATATGCTTAACTAGTCCTTCGTTCATCGCTACATTGATAAATGATTATCACGTTACACAAGGAATTACAAACTAGAAGATGAGTTTAATGACAAACAAGACACCCTATCTAATTTTAAGGTGAGAATATTGCTAGCCTAAGGTTCTTGTTTACTGCTTAATCACCTAGGTAAATTACATTCAACCTTGGAGAGGGTTAAACTCGGTAAATTACATTCAACCTTGGAGAGGGTTAAACTCGGTATCAGGGCCGGCCCTGAGCTGTTGGGGGCGAAGGCAAAACTTCAAAAATGGGCCCACATACATAATGTAAAAAATAAATAAAAAAAAAAAAAATTATGTTATAGCCAAGATTTGAACCAAAGACCTCTTCAATGTAAGTCTAGCATTATAACCACTACACCACAATGTTTTTTGTTAAAAAAAAAAGACATAATACATACTAGTTCTATTATAGACAATTCCATGTTGGTGCCCCCTTTCGTCAAGGGACCCTGGACCGTCGTCCGGCCTGCCATGGACCAGGGCCGCCCCTGCTCAGTATATATATGTATATGACTTTATACCTCCATGCATTAACGGTTTGTGAATAAACAAATTATAAAAATAATAAGGTGTGTCTTCTTGTTTGCAATTACCTACATTGTCTTCAGGATTAAAAATCAAGAGAAATTTTAATTTTCAATCTAATGCAAATCATATGCTAGAATTTAACTAGTCCTACGTTCATCATTGTTGGAAAATGTGAATGTATATTTGTTATAATAATAATATCAATTTTTTCTATCAACGAATCTATGAAAAGGTGTACGAATCTTTTCATTGGAAAAGGCGTACGAATCTATTTATGGGAAATGTGTGCCCTTTCCATCGTCTCTTTATTTCTATAAATACACATGTGTTTGGAGCATTCAAGCATTCATTCAATTCATCCATATTGCATTAGTTAGTCTAAGAGAGAGAGAGAGACAACCAACGTTGCTTCGACGAGTTCCTACGGTGTGAAGTGCTGCTACCGAAGGAAAGAACCGTTGTATCCTGGGAGACTAATCGCCATTAAACCGTAAGCACCAGTGCGGGGCGAATATTGTCTTAAGGACATTGAACCAAGTTCAAACCTCGGTATCATTTATTTATTTTATTTATATTTTAATTTCAGAATCTACATTACAGAGTTGGAAATATTCTACTAACAATCTTAAGACAATATAACTCATAATGAACAGAACACGTAATAAAGGACAACACTGTTTCATTTAGAATCTTTGCCAGATTCAAAGTTGTAAGATAGAACATCTTTTGCTGCCAGCGCTTGAAGTCGGTTCCATTGAACTTTTTCGGCTTTTCTCCTTGTCCAATATGAACAGGAGCAGAAGTGATCATGACAGTGTTCTCAACTCCTGACATTTTTGTCTGTTACAATAGAGTAGTGCAGCAATATCGTGGAAGTCCTCAAAACAAACGTGCATAGCCAGATCAACTATGGAATCTGAATTCATAGCTTTGGATAAAGCAAGTGAAGAAGCAGAGTGGCTTCGAAATTTCCTGGAGGACATTCCAATATGGCCAAAGCCCGTACCAGCAATCTGTATACATTGTGATAGTCAATCTGCTATCGGTAGGGCACACAGTCATATTTATAACGATAAATCAAGACACATTCGAAGACGTCATAATACCGTTAGACAACTTCTCTCTAATGGCATAATCACGATTGATTATGTAAAATTAAAGGAAAACCTTGCGGATCTACTAACTAAAGGTTTGACAAAAGAGCAAGTATATAAGTCATCGAGGGAATGGGCTTGAAGCCTATGATAAAAGAAGTTCCATAAAGGAAAACCCAACCTAGTTGACTGGAGATCCCAAGATCTAGGTTCAAAGGGACAACCTAATTATGTGAAATTCTTAAATGACACTGACGAGTATTTAAATACTCATCCCATTATCTAGGATGACAAATATTAGTGTCGTCTGCAAAGAAAAATTAGGGTAAGTATTGCTTTTAATGATTCCTATGACTTGAAATTCAAGTGGAGTATAGCAGGATACTCTTATTAGGAAGTGTCACGACCCGCTACCCAAATTGTTGGGCCAGGCTGAGTCATGTCCAGCCTACGCTTGAGATAAAACGTAGTAAGCTGTTCTAGAAATCACAAGATAAGACTAAATGTGCAAACAGTTCTATAAGTGAATAAAAGTCATAAATGCTCCAAACACAAAAGTCGTCTCATATAGTAAAATGTCCAAAGTACAAGTCTGAATATAAAACTGGATACATGTCCAGTTACAAAGCACGTAGTCTAATACATGACTACACTAAGTATCTCAAACAGCTATGCAAACTAGACGAGTTTTTCCGCAGGTACATCCTCGTAAAGCAAAGCCGGGTCCTCGGCAGTATCTCCATAATATGAGTCGCAGAGTAATTCCTCCTCAGTAAGAACACCTACAACGTTATCCTGTCAGGACGGGAACAAGTACTGATTCTAGCAAACTAAATATACTAAGCATGAACAAGAATGTAATAAACTAGAATCATGGCATATCATGGTTTAATTGGTTTTTAGAAATGACAACATATAGTTTAAAAGTTTAAAACCGTAGCTTGTACGTGAATCGGTCAATAGGTGAATAGGATGTACAGCGGTACATATCAAGTTTTTCTGGCATGCACATACGTGCACGAACGGCATCGGTGTATGTCCATACACAAATGCGGGATCAGAACATACGGCAAGGTCACATGTAGAATGTCACCGAGCGCGGTAAATACATACGGAGAAGGGGGTCATGTTCACGTACAATACTAACAGTTTCCCCTTAACCCGTTATTTAAACATGTGAGAGATATGAGATACTGTCTAAACATGGTAGAGACTAAAAGTAATACAACATGTAAAGTTCTAACTTGCTACCCCAAGGATCAGCATTTAACATGGTTGGTAAATCGCAGTTTATTGTTATAGCAGTATGTAAAGTTTGTAGAAAGTACTTGCCTCTAGCAAAGCAAGCTACGATAAAAGTGCTATAGATGTCTGGTAACTCGTCACTGTAGAAATAAGTATATAAACTTAGTCTTTACACTAAGCTAAAACACTAAGACACTAATTGGTGCAACACAACTTGTGACTGGGCACCTAGCCAAAATGATGACTTTAGCATAGGAGACCAATGTGGGGTGACACACTACTTTAACTAACTTTCTAGGGTCTTTACACTAGTGAGGGGTGAGGTTCAATACGGCTAAAGCACACAAAAAGTTGCAAGTCGTCATTATTCAATAAATAAATCAAATGAACATTGTGTTCCAACAATTTTTGAGATAGACAAAAAGCTTAATTTTATATAAAATAAAGTACCAAAATAATTCTTGTTAATTATAGAAATTTATTATAATTTTTTTGGAATTTATTAACAGTACAAGTATTTTATAAAAATCAGTTTTCCTAAGTATACAGAAAATGAGTTCTGGTTTCATATGCCAAACTAGTGGCAAAACTGTAAATTAAATATTATAAAAATTATACTAAATTAGCTAAATTAACATAGTATCTAAATACTTTTTTTCAGAATTTTAACAGTACTTTAAGTATTTTTAGAAATTCAAAAACAGCATTGTACACAATTGAAATTAAATAATTAATTATCTGTGTATTTTGTCCATGTATATAATTCGAACTAAAGTTCAAATACAGGACCCAAGGCCATGAATCAAGTCCAATATGACTTGTACAGGTCTTGAATGTGTGAAAACACATTTGGGCCCAAAAATCCATGCTAGGATTGGACACCAAATGGTTGCAGTAATTTAAATATACAAAAATACAAAGACATAAAAATACATGATAAATACTAATATTTTAATAGGGCAAAATTATACATAATGGATATATACATACATATGTTATATATATATATATATATATATATATATATATATATATATATATATATATATATATATATATATATATATATATATATAAGAAAATACTTAATTATAAAGTATATATATATATACAAATATTGTATACATATATATAATAGTATATATATAATAATATATATACACATGAAAATATATACATATATACATATATGTACATAAATACAAATATATATATAAAAATTTACTATATATATATATGTATATACTGTATATATGCAGTATATATATATATATATATATATATATATATATATATATATATATATATATATATATATATATATATATATATATAAAGAAAAAGAAAAAGAAACAACAGCACTGCACAAAGGGGGGGCTCGAACTCGGCCCTATGGGTCGTGTTCTTGAGTCGGGTTGGGCTGGCCAAGGGGTCAGCCCGAAGCCCGTGTTAGGGGGAGGGTTTTGATTTGTATTATTTAGGTTTTAGGTATTTAATACATAAAAAAAATAATAACAATCCTGTGTCCGGACAGTTAGGGACACATGAGTCTTGTGTCTACACTCAGCACGACACGCACGAATTGATTCGGCCGTGTCCAAGCTTACCAATAGATTGCCCGTGTCCTGGCGAGTCACCTATGTGAATTCGAGACACAAATATGACACAGTGACAGCACTGACACGTACGTGTCCGAAGTTGGGTTGCTGTCGGGGTGGCGACTGGGCGGAGGAGACGTCGTGGCGGTGGCGCTCGGGTGGCGCTGGGTGCGGCTCGTCGCGGCGAACACGTCGGTGGCGGTTGGGGGCGGTGAGCGTCGACGGAGAGGCTGGACGAGGCTCGCCGGAGTTAGGGTTTAGTGTTAGGGTTTGGGGCTGTCGGTGAGGCGGTTGTGGGTGGCTGGGTGGTGTTTTAGGGTTAGGGTTAGGTCTGGGGAAGAAGGGAGGTTTTTATAAGGGGGTTGAGGCGGTCGGGCTGGCCGAAAATGGCGGGGGCAGCCTGGTCCTGGCGATCGTCGGGCAGTCGGGGGGCAGCTCGGTCGTCGGGGGTGGGTAGAATAGGAATTAGCATTAAGGCCCCTAGACTTTAGGATATTACAGATAGGTCCCTAAAGTCACTAAATGCAAATATAAATTTGCATTCCTCATTTAAAAACAATTCATTTATTACAAACTGATATTGTAATAATTCTAATAATTACAAAACTATATTAAAATAATTCTAATTATTACAAAATGATATTAAAATATTTTAGAAAATTGTAATTTGATATTTTTGTATTTAAAACTCATTTAAAAATTATTTAAAAATTCTAGAAAAATTCCTAAAAATCCTAATAATTATTTTAAGGCTAAATATGACATTAAAAATTAATTAACACTAATTAAATAAATTTTGAAAAACAGGGGCTCACAATTCTTTCCTCCTTGAAAAATTTCGTTCTCGAAATTCACAAGGATTGAAGACCCTACAATATTCTAACATAGCAAGCAATGCAACAAATGACTAAGGCTATGATCGAAACTAACCTCTAAGGTATCAAGCGGGAACGGGTGGTCCCCTCGCAACGGTTGGATCGAACAAGTAAGGGTATCTGTCCCTCATGTCCGACTCCCTCTCCCAAGTAGATTCACCCGGAGAATGACGGCCCCAAGCTACTCGTACTAAGGGTATAACCTTGTTCCTCAGCCTCTTCTCTCTCCTGTCTAATATCTCCACTGGCTGCTTAGAAACTGTAAGGCTCGGTCTGACCTCCAACTCTGAATGATCTAGCACATGACTGGGGTCTGGAACATATCTCCTCAACTGAGATACGTGAAAGACATCGTAAACTCCTGCTAGGTTGGGTGGAAGTGCAACCCTGTAAGCTACCTCTCCAATCCTACCAAGTATCTCGAACGGCCCGATGTATCTGGGGATCAGCTTCCCTCCTCGTCCGAACCGGATCGTCCCTCTAGTAGGTGATATCTTCACTAGGACCATATCACCGTCTGCGAACTCCATCGGTCTGCGACTAGCATCAGCCCAGTGTTTCTGCCTGTCCTGGGCTGCTCTAAGCCTGTCTCTGATCATCCCGACCTTCTCTGCTGTATCCGTGATCATCTCTGGTCCAAGCATGACTCTGTCTCCAACATCATTCCAAAAGAGCGGTGTGCGGCATCGTCGTCCATATAACGCCTCGAAAGGAGACATACCGATACTGGCTTGGTAGATGTTGTTGTATGAAAACTCTACCAAGTGCAGATGGCTCTCCCAAGATCCTCCAAAGTCCAGCACGCAGGTCCTCAGCATATCATCCAGTGTTTGTATCGTCCTCTCGGACTGCCCATCTGTCTGCGGGTGGTACGCCGTACTGAACTTGAGCCTACTGCCCAACTCCTCTTGCAAGCTCCTCCAGTAGTGGGATGTGAATCTGCTGTCTCTGTCCGACACGATGCTCACCGGCACTCCGTGTAGGCGAACTATCTGCTGCATGTATAGCTCCGCCAACTTCTCGGTAGAAAGTCCCACCTTGAAGGGTATGAAGTGCGCACACTTCGTCAGCCTGTCCACGATGACCCAAATGGCATCCTTCCCTCCTTGAGTACGAGGAAGCCCTGAGACGAAGTCCATCGTAATATGTTCCCACTTCCACTCGGAAATGGACAACGGCTGCAACAAACCAGCTGGCCTCTGGCGCTCCACCGTGACCTGCTGGCAAACTAGGCATCTCGAGATGAAGTGATACATCCCTCTTCATCCCGTGCCACCAAAGATGTTCCCGCAAGTCACGGTACATCTTGTTAGCACCAGGGTGAATATAATATCTCGATCGGTGCGCCTCCTGCAAGACTGCCTCTACTAGCTCTCCCTTCGGCATGTACAATCGGCTGCCATGTCTCAAGGATCCATCCTCTGCTATAGTGAAGTCATCCAGCAATCCAGCTAAAGCCTGGGCTCGAAGTCTGCGAAGGCTCTCATCTGTAGACTGTGCCTCCCGGATCTGCTCCATCAAACCTGACTGAATGTCAAGCGCCATCATCTGTATCACTGATCCTGGCCGAACTAGCTCGATACCGAGCTTCTCCAGATCTTCCCGCAAATGCCGATCTATCATCAGATACCATGCCATCGGATGCCTGCTCAGCGCATCCGCCACCACATTTTCCTTCCCGGGGTGATACTGTAAATCGATGTCGAAGTCTTTCATCAACTCCAACCATCGTCTTTGCCTCATGTTCAGCTCTTTCTGCGTGAACACATACTTCAAGCTTTTGTGGTCAGTAAAGATTTCCACACGCTCTCCGTATAAGTAATATTTCCATAACTTGAGTGCAAAGATCACCGCAGCTAACTCTAGGTCATGGGTAGGATAATTCCGCTCGTGAGTCCGCAATTGCCTAGATGCATAAGCAATCACTTTCCCATGCTGCTGAGTCGGAAGCGGCCCTCTAGTCTTCGCTACTAGGCAGTCTCGAAGCTGATGGGTGGCAGACCCACAAGCTAAACACTGACCCAACCTCTTCCTACAGACGAAAGAGTTGTGGCCTACCCTCTTACAGAAAGTACACAAGGTTCCCTTCTGCTGCTGCCGGGGTCCCGGGGCTCTAACTGGCGGGGTCTGATGATGTGATGTAGGGGGACGGTATGTCTGCTGGTGCGGCGTCGGTGCTCTCTGCTGGAAAGCCTGACGCTTGGACGGTCCCTCGAGGTGTACAGAAGCCGGCCTCTTGCTAGACAGAAGACGCTCTTCAATGCTCCGGGCCAACTCTAGGCTCTGGTAGTAGTCAGTCGTACCGTTCGCCACTATAAGAATGCCGATGTCTGGAACTAGACCATGGCAAAACCTACGGGTCATCTCCTCTGGATCTGCAACCAGACTAGGAGCGAAACGGCTCAGGCGACTAAACTCTGCCGCATACTCGTCAACAGAACGGTTCCCCTGCTGGATGTTCTGGAATCGTAGCCCCATGGCTACTTTAGCAGTGGTCGAGAAGAATTTCTTCTTGAACTGGGTCTTGAACTGATCCCAAGTGGCCCTCCCTCTCGCAAATAACGGCTCATTCCGGAACCACTCCTGCCAAGTCTATCAGCAGAAATCCCGCTGCCTCGACCTGGAGGTCACCGGGCATCCTAACTCCAAGGAGCTTCCTCTCTACCGAGTCTAGCCAGTCAACTGCTACTACTATGCCCTCTGTCCCTGAGAACTCCTTGGGATTTAGACCCATGAAGTCCTTGATCGTCCCCGCTCTCTGCCGTGGCTCTACCAGTGGTGGGACCACGGGACGTTCCTCAGAACGCTCCATGCTCTGGCGAAGTAGGGTAGTCTGCTCCTGATGGGTTGTTAGGAACCCCTGAATCAGAGTGAGCAGCTGGTTTCCGTCGAGTGTGACGGAAGCCTGGGTAGGTATAGTGATAGGGGGCGGTGGAAGTATTGGGTCCTGCTGGGCATGTGATGTGGAAGGTGGTGGAGGCATCTGGGTTGGTAGATTTGTGAAGTGGGGGAATGTGGTAGGTGGAGGTGTATCAGTCAACTGGTCAGCTGACTGGATATGGAGTGCGCCATTCTCAGGTGTGACATACTGGGATGAACGAGTAAGCACCATCTAATTACAATAAAAAGGACTTATAAGGACTTGTTTTAAAGTAAGCAATCATAGGCAAGAAAATCTAATTATAATAGCAAGCATGTGATGTATTTCCTATGTTGCAATCCTAGCATTCCTCTAGGTGTTCTAAGCGTTATTCCTAATGTTGTCTAATTACCTTAAGTTCCTAATTGCAGGCATGCTTGGTACAATAACGTAACCAAACAATTTAGTCAGGACCTGCATGGGCCACCACTAAAAATATGTCACGACCCGCTACCCAAATTGTTGGGCCAGGCCGAGTGATGTCCAGCCTACGCTTGAGATAAAACGTAGTAAGCTGTTCTAGAAATAACAAGATAAGACTAAATGTGCTAACAGTTCTATAAGTGAATAAAAGTCATAAATGCTCCAAACGCAAAAGTCATCTCATATAGTAAAATGTCCAAAGTACAAGTCTGAATGTAAAACTGGATACATGTCTAGTTACAAAACACGTAGTCTAATACATGACTACACTAAGTATCTCAAACAGCTATGCAAACTAGACGAGTTTCCCCGCAGGTACATCCTCGTAAAGCAAAGCCGGGTCCTCGGCAGTATCTCCATAATATGAGTCGCAGAGTAATTCCTCCTCAGTAAGGACACCTACAACGTTATCCTGTCAGGACGGGAACAAGTACTGATTCTAGCAAACTAAATATACTAAGCATGAACAAGAATGTAATAAACTGGAATCATGGCATATCATGGTTTAATTGGTTTTTAGAAATGACAACATATAGTTTAAAAGTTTAAAACCGTAGCATGTACGTGAATCGGTCAATAGGTGAATAGGATGTACAGCGGTACATATCAAGTTTTTCTGGCATGCACATACGTGCACGAACGGCATCGGTGTATGTCCATACACAAACGCGGGATCAGAACATACGGCAAGGTCACATGTAGAATGTCACCGAGCGCGGTAAATACATACGGAGAAGGGGGTCATGTTCACGTACAATACTAACAGTTTCCCCTTAACCCGTTATTTAAACATGTGAGAGATATGAGATACTGTCTAAACATGGTAGAGACTAAAAGTAATACAACATGTAAAGTTCTAACTTGCTACCCCAAGGATCAGCATTTAACATGGTTGGTAAATCGCAGTTTATTGTTATAGCAGTATGTAAAGTTTGTAGAAAGTACTTGCCTCTAGCAAAGCAAAGCAAAGCAAGCTGCGATAAAAGTGCTATAGATGTCTGGTAACTCGTCACTGTAGAAATAAGTATATAAACTTAGTCTTTACACTAAGCTAAAACACTAAGACACTAATTGGTGCAACACGACTTGTGACTGGGCACCTAGCCAAAATGATGACTTTAGCATAGGAGACCAATGTGGGGTGACACACTACTTTAACTAACTTTCTAGGGTCTTTACACTAGTGAGGGGTGATGTTCAATACGGCTAAAGCACATAAAAAGTTGCAAGTCGTAATTATTCAATAAATAAATCAAATGAACATTGTGTTCCAACAATTTTTGAGATAGACAAAAAGCTTAATTTTATATAAAATAAAGTACCAAAATGATTCTTGTTAATTATAGAAATTTATTATAATTTTTCTGGAATTTATTAACCAGTACAAGTATTTTATAAAAATTAGTTTTCCTAAGTATACAGAAAATGAGTTCTGGTTTCATATGCCAAACTAGTGGCAAAACTGTAAATTAAATACTATAAAAATTACATTAAATTAGCTAAATTAACATAGTATCTAAATACTATTTTTCCTGAATTTTAACAGTACTTTAAGTATTTTTAGAAATTCAAAAACAGCATTGTACACAATTGAAATTAAATAATTAATTATCTGCGTATTTTGTCCATGTATATAATTTGAACTAAAATTCAAATACAGGACCCAAAGCCATGAATCAAGTCCAATATGACTTGTACATGTCTTGAATGTGTGAAAACACATTTGGGCCCAAAAACCCATGCTAGGATTGGACACCAAATGGTTGCAGTAATTTAAATATACAAAAATACAAAGACATAAAAATACATGATAAATACTAATATTTTAATAAGGCAAAATTATACATAATGGATATATACATACATATGTTATATATATATATATATATATATATATATATATATATATATATATAAGAAAATACTTAATTATAAAGTATATATATATACAAATATTGTATACATATATATAATAGTATATATATAATAATATATATACAAATATAATAATATATATACACATGAAAATATATACATATATACATATATGTACATAAATACAAATATATATATCAAAATTTACTATATATATATATATATATATATATATATATATATATATATATATATATATATATATATATACTGCATATATACAGTATATACGTGTATATATATATATATATATATATATATATATATATATATATATATATATATATATATATATATATATATATATATATTTGAGTTGCAAAGCTTTGTACTTGTATTTCTATCAAGCTATGAATAAAATGAGTATTTCCATTATATATAAAAAGAAACAACAACACTGCGCAAAGGGGGGGGGGGGGCTCGAACTCGGCCCTATGGGTCGGGTTCTTGAGTCGGGTTGGGCTGGCCAAGAGGTCAGCCCGAAGCCTGTGTTAGGGGGAGGGTTTTGATTTGTATTATTTAGGTTTAAGGTATTTAATACATAAAAAAAAAATAACAATCCTGTGTCCGGACAGTCAGGGACACAGGAGTCTTGTGTCTACACTCAGCACGACACGCACGAATTGATTCGGCCGTGTCCAAGCTTACCAATAGATTGTCCGTGTCCTGGCGAGTCATCTACGTGAATTCGAGACACAAATATGACACAGTGACAGCACTGACACGTACATGTCCGAAGTTGGGTTGCTGTCGGGGTGGCGACTGGACGGAGGAGACGTCGTGGCGGTGGCGCTCGGGTGGCGCTTGGTGCGGCTCGTCGCGGCGAACACGTCGGTGGCGGTTGGGGGCGGTGAGCGTCGATGGAGAGGCTGGACGAGGCTCGCCGGAGTTAGCGTTTAGTGTTAGGGTTTGGGGCTGTCGGTGAGGCGGTTGTGGGTGGCTGGGTGGTGTTTTAGGGTTAGGGTTAGGTCTGGGGAAGAAGGGGAGTTTTTATAAGGGGGTTGAGGCGGTCGGGCTGGCCGGAAATGGCGGGGGCAGCCTGGTCGTGGCGGTCGTCGGGCAGTCGGGGGGCAGCTCGGTCGTCGGGGGTGGGTAGAATAGGAATTAGCATTAGGGCCCCTAGACTTTAGGATATTACAGATAGGTCCCTAAAGTCACTAAATGCAAATATAAATTTGCATTCCTCATTTAAAAATAATTCATTTATTACAAACTGATATTGTAACAATTCTAATAATTACAAAACTATATTAAAACAATTCTAATTATTACAAAATGATATTAAAATATTTTAGAAAATTGCAAATTTATATTTTTGTATTTAAAACTCATTTAAAAATCATTTAAAAATTCTAGAAAAATTCCTAAAAATTCTAATAATTATTTTAAGGCTAAATATGACATTAAAAATTAATTAACACTAATTAAATAAATTTTGAAAAACAGGGGCTCACAGGAAGTCACCTATATGAGTGTGGAAGTGGGGCCGCTTCTATGAGAATTATAAGGCTGAATTCTCTAAGAACACTTATGAAATCAGGCATATGTTCAGGGCCAAAATGAACACAACAATAGAAGCAATATTGGTCGGAAAGAAGTTGTGTGATATTTATTGACTCAAGTTTACAACAAAAAGCTGAACAGTTCAAGACATCATATTCACTGGATAGCTAGTAAACTCGATAAATATTTACAAGGGAAGGTTCAAGGCCAAAAGCTACCTATCCTGGTACAATAACTTTTCAAATGATCTCTCTCTCTTATGTCTGCATCTTGTCTGTAAGGTGTCTGTATTGTGTCTGCATTGTACACAGTCAAATATTCATTCATGTGGGAATTGTTGGAAAATGTGAATGTATATTTGTTATAATAATAATATCAATTTTTTCTATCAACGAATCTATGAAAAGATGTACGAATCTTTTCATTGGAAAAGGTGCACGAATCTATTTATTGGAAAGGTGTGCCATTTCCATCGTGTCTCTTTATTTCTATAAATACACGTGTTTGAGCATTCAAGCATTCATTTTTTTTTTCTTCCAGCACGTGCGAGCTCAGTTAAATCGTGTCTCCCCGCACACGATTTTTAGCCGGTCGTCATGTCGCTTCGGACTCTTCGTGCGGATCATGTCTGCACTGGCTTTTTCATCATTGTCCGGCACGTACGTCTCGCGCACTCCGCGCGCTCCAGAGCCTCACGGGACGGCCGACGTCTTTCGACGCCAGCAACTCAACGCCTCGCTTAGCCCACGACGCCGAAGGCGCCCCCGACGTCTTCACGACGCCTACGACAGCCGGTTCCGCCCAGCCACCCATTCAAGCATTCATTCAATTCATCCATATTGCATTAGTTAGTCTAAGAGAGAGAGACAACCAACGTTGCTTCGACGAGTTCCTACGGTGTGAAGTGCTGCTACCGAAGGAAAGAACCGTTGTATCCTAGGAGACTAATCGCCATTAAACCGTAAGCACCAGTGCGGGACGAATATTGTCTTAAGGACATTGAACCAAGTTCAAGCCTCGGTATCATTTATTTATTTTATTTATATTTTAATTTCAGAATCTACATTACAGAGTTGGAAATATTCTACTAACAATCATCGCTACATCGACAAATGATTATCAAGTTACACAAGGAATTACAAACCATAAGATGAGTTAATGACAAACAAGACACCCTATCTAATTTTAAGTTGAGAATGTTGTTCTTGTTTACTGTTGAATCAACTAGTGTACCTAAAAAACCTCCTCGGTGTTTAATATTTGAAAACCTGATAATGTAATTTATACTAATGTTTCTATTTGAATTAATCCATTAATTGGGATAATACACTATTAACTGCAATAAATAGTACCATTCATCGATTTCCCTTGTGCCCCTAGCCTGCCCGAGAGAGCTTCAGGTGAACGACGACAGGTGGGGTGACAGCATATAATTTGCACAAATTTGCATGAATCAATCGTACATATGTAACATATAATTTGCATGAATCAATCGTACATATATTCATATAATTCAAGTACAAGGATCCATGTCAACATGAATCAATCCTACATTTATGCAGCATATAATTTGCATAAATCTTGTGTAAAAGAACTGGCAACTACTATTAATCTGTCAAAATGAGGGGTTTATGAGCAAAGAAAGAAGAAAATAGTTCTCAACTAAAAGATCATGTATAAGGGAGGATTTTAAATAACCTGGAGATCTACTGCATGAAAATTGTCAATCCAGTTGATTAGTCCTGTAGCTAGGACTGGCTGCTGAGGAAATATCTACTAGAGTTAAGTTGACTGGCCTCTGTAACAAACTAGTATATTCTCATAGCTCCCTAAAACTGTTCACAGAGCCCTTCCTTAGGACATTAGCACGTTAACCAATTGCTATAATATGCACAGGATTGACACTGGCATGAACCCTTTCTAGCCAGCAAGTGATATGATATTGACATAAAATATTTCAAGCGAATATTCTTTGAACACTTAATACAACCACAAACTCAAAATGATCAATGGAGAAAGGTAAGAATACTCATGAAGAACAAAACATAGTACAAAAAGAAACTACTTTAACTCGATACATTTCACTAATAGACATGTTCATCTCCCTCCAGCCTAACAAATTATTATGGAACCATTTTAATGGAACAATTATGTATTAACTCTTCCATCACTGTTAGCTTTTCTAGTGGGTCAATAAGATGTGTATAAGAAGAAGAAGAAGAATGAGCAAATTCACCTCATTTCTTTGACTTCTTTGTTTTCTTTACGGCCTTGGGTGGTCTGCTAGCAGCTATTGCTTTCTTTTTCACCCCGCCCTCCAAAAGAAATACAACAGACAGAAGTTGAGCTTTCAAAGAGATGATTGCTGAACAAGCTTCACAAAAACTAGGCTATGGTTTAAGAAACAAGTCTCGTCTCTTGCACCGTTGAGCATGATAGATAATGTAATGTACTCCAGATATAGTTTCTTCAAATTTGATATAAAAAAATACTATATATTTAAACTCCAAGCAAAAAAAAGGACAAGTTGAGCATGATAGATATGCAATGTAGCCCAAATATCTTTTTCTTCAAATTTGATGAAAATTACAATATAATTTTACTCCAAGCAAAAGAGACAAGTTCATATCATAATTTGCAATATCGACCGATACCAATATGATATTTGGGATCTCCCGATCCGAGATATTGACGTTGGAGGTCTAAAGCATTTGCTACCAGAAAATTCTAAATAAAACATTAAATGCTTATGAAACGAGGAAAAATGATATTTTGGTTCATCGGGGTTACCGAGACGACATCCTAAGCCTATAACGGGGGAATCATAGGCCAAAAATATTGAACTAGAGCTCTAAGATAGTTTAGAACACCATTTTATAGCATTCTAAAATTTATATGATTTTATACAATTTTTTAGAATTAATATAGAATATTTTCTATAGAAAGCCAGTAACCAATAACGTGTGAATTGTGCTAGATCAACTTGTGGCCCGAGGGGTTAGAATCAATCCCCAACCCTTAGAAATAACCTAGAATGGTCTAGAATAATGTTTTAGATTTTTAGAATATTTCTTTGGATATTTATAGCTTAGAAGTCAGAAGCGGGGACGAGAGCGAGAGCGGGGAAGCGCGACTACTTAGAAGAGTATAAAGTTGGGAGCATGATCAGTGCGTGCGCTAATAGATTTTTTTTATGTCTATTAATTATTGTTATCAAAACTTATAAATATCTTAATATTTATTATAATTTATAAAGTTCAGTTTGAAGGTACAGAGAGATCATTTGTATGTTGATTTTTTAGGATGTCAAGGTAAGTAATCTATATTTTCTTGGTACTTTGATACGTGTATTAAAAAAAATTTCTTAAACTTTCTTCCCAAAATTTTTGCCCACTTTTAAAGTTATGGTCATATTATGGAAATCGCTCATGTCACCGGAAAAACGCGCTCTCGACGTCAGAGAAATGAGCTTCCGTCATCGGAGAAACGAGCTCCCAAGTAAGAATCGTCGAATCAGAGGTTCTTCCTGAGATTCGTTGACCTCCTACGAGTTTTTGGCTTCTAAGATCTATAGTAACTAAAAAGTGCTAAGAAACAATTTTAAGGCTGCTTCTAGGATTTACTATAGGAACCCTAGACACCAAAACAACCATAAATTATTTTTTTAGGATACTAAGATCCTAATATATTTTCCACTATACTTTGTTCGGTAAGTGAGTTTTGTGGGAGATGGGCTCTAGCCAATGCAACCAGCGAGTGGGTGCACAATTTAATGCGTATTTTTGACATGTTTAAAGTCGCGCATTTAGCACTTTGCACGCTTGCAGATCAGACCAAAGGTAAAACAATAATTCCTTATATCTTTTTCTTTTATTTTCCTTTTTGGATGCCGTTTGCGCTACGGGGTGGCTGTTTGCACCACAACGAAGTTGTTTGCACCATAACGAAGTTGTTTGCACCGCAGCGAAGTTGTTGACTGGACCAAGGAGAGGTTGCTAGCTGAACCGCGGAGTTGTTACTGGCTGGACAGCTTGGCGGTTGCTATTTTTCCGCAGGTTCCTAGTTTCTGCATCCACGATTCCCTCATAATTGTATTAAGGGATTAGTAGGACGATTACGGGATCTAAGTTATAGACTAGACTTTTCTGCTTTCTCTTGTGACTGAGAAAAGTCACTAAAATGATATAGAACTCATAAACCCACCAACACTATAACTCATTTCCTCCATTCATCTTTTTTATCTGACAAGGCTAATTGATCTGCTCTGAATTCACCACCAAGTGCACGATGTCGTGGTTCATCTGCATTTGTTGTATCTCGAAAGTAGATCACCATTTTCCTGCCGCACTGTTTTTGGGGACGAAATATATTTTTTGAGGACAATGTTTGTAACGTATGTGAGACTCGTCCTATAGTATCTGTATTTGTGTACGGATACATATTTTATACTGTATTCTATATTTTTTTGACATTCAGAGAAACTTAGAAAAACTTATTTTTTGAGATTTTACGACTTGGTCGATTTTACGACTTGGCCGACATACTGTTGGCATACCAATGTGTACCGACAGTATACTGCCCACGGGATATTTTCTACTTTAAGATATTTTTGATTTCAAATATTTTCGTGAATAATGTTATGATATTTTCATGAATAGTATTTAGATATTTTCATGAATAGTAAATATACATTCTATTATTCATTGGTTTCTTGGTTTTCTTCTGAATGGTCGAGATCGATTCAGATCCAGTCGCGGATCGCGATCGGACGGTCACGATTAATTCACCTTATCTATATATACCCTTTCATTTCTTTTCAATCTTTTTACAATCTCTCCCCACTCTTCTTCTCTTCTCGTTTTCTCTCCATTTTTCTCGTGAGCTGGGAGCTTGGTCTCGAGGCCTCAGTGTGTGTTTTCTGAACCCCTCTTGGTGATGGAGTTGAAGAGTTAGGCTTGGAGCTATATTAGGCAAGTACATCTTGCCGAACTACTAGACGAATATAGTTTTTACTACTTTTTTTGTTTTCTATTGCTTTGATAGTCCAATATTGTCTAATACTTGCTTTACTAAATATGTTTCTCTCGAGATTCTCGTCATTTTGACCGTCTCGAAATTTGGTTTGAGCTAGGTTTTAATTTTCTGTAAAATTCTGTTATTTTTTTAGTAGGAAAATTTCGTATCGGGAACGGTACCGGACCATAAGAAAATATCAGGATTTTAGCAACTTTTACAACCTTTCTCTAGTATTGGTATCATGGTTATACTAATTTTAGCAACTTTGGGGACGAACCTTGGTTTTCGAAACTTGTTTCAAGTCCTTATAAGTGTTATTTTTCGACCATAAACGACATACCGTCGGTATACCGGTGTATACAAACCAAATACCGGTTTGTGGATCATTTTCAAGTTGAAAACCTGATGTTACAAATAAAGGTATACCGACGGTGTACTGGTCTGTACCGACGGTATATCGATCCTGTGTATTGTATTTTCCAGCAAGTTTTGTGTCCCCATTGTTCGGCATACCGTTGGTATACTGGAGTATATCGCCGGTATACCGCCAGAATACCCAAGTTTGATAATTCTTGATTTTGTTCCAGTTTTCTGATTTTTTCCTACTTATTGCTTTCATGTATATGCTACCCTATGTTTTTTGCTATGTACCACCATGCCTGTTTGGATTTCTCGTACATGTCTAGCTTACTGATAGTGGCCCGTCGTGGCGCACACTTGATTCTTGTCCTATCTAGCTTGATATAGTGGCTTATTGTGGCACACTCTTGATTCATGTCTTGTCTAGTTTGATATAGTGGCTCGTCGTAGCACACTCATGTCTTGATACTTGTATTCCTATTATGGCTTGTTATAGTACACTATTACTTATCTTGTCCAGTCTTGCATGTCTCATGTCTAGGATGGCTTCTGCAGAATGCCACACCCGAAATCCAGAATGAAAACGTTAAGGACTAAACAACTAGCTTGATTATCTACATACATTGGGAGTGGAGATTTTTTCGGTTGCTTGCAAGCCCTTTATTTTGACCTTTACCATGGACTTGTTGCTCTCCATCGTGAGGGGCACATTTCTAGCACACCGTCGAGTGGGACAATCCAGTATATTGTACTTCTATTAGCTTGCCGTCGTGCGAAGCATACTCATTAGGATACATGTCTCCTGGGCGGTGTACCTGCTATATATATCCTTGTTCACGGCCTGGACGAGTTGGGTAGTCTGCAGGACAGGTAGTCGGATTGGATTTCTCAAAGCACATATGTTAGTAATTATGATTGTGATAACCCTAGTTAGCTAACGTATCAAGCCGTACTCATTGCTTAGCCGTGATTGATGGATGGAGTCCATTCTTGTTTAGTCTCGTCTTGATTCAGCTTGTTCTATTTCAGTACTTAGATTCCTGCTATTCCTGTACATGCTATTATTCTTGCTTACATGCCTGGCTTCACTATATGTTTACATGCCTGACTTCACTACTTGCCTTACATGCTCGGCTTCACTCATATGCTATTCCTGCTTATTTCTTCACATGTTTCCAGTTGTATTTCATATATTCTGTGGTACCTTTACTTTATTCATGCCTTCTTTTATTGCTTACTTTAGTGTTGTTATGATTTGCATGTTGGTTTTAGTTCATAGTTTGGCTTCCTTTGTGGCACTTGCTATCTGGGGGTCTGATCCCACTGGTTTTGTTTGGCCAGATTTGGTAGAGCAGCCCGAGGATCTTCCGGTCCTTCCACTCGATGGTGACTATCCGGAGCACCAGGGTGCCTGAGTGAGTGTTCTTTCTCTTACCCACTCTTACCTATATATAGTCTTTTGCGATGTTTAGCCACCGAGTACGTGTTTAGCTCATATTTTTGTTGAATATTTGTGATACTTTTATTGATAGTCTCTTGGCTATTTATAGCCTTACAATCCTCCTTATTACATTAAACCCTCTGTGGAATATCCTGTGGCATATTCTGACATACTAAATATACCAACAGGATATTCCAATATACTTATTCTAATACCAAATATACCATAAACTTATTCTAATACCAAATATACCAACACTTCCCCTCAAGATGGACGAAAGATATTCACTAAGTCCATCTTGTCACATCCTCTAATCATGCTCACAAAGCTAAGTTCATTGGTCAGTTCGTCTTCTACCTGATCCTTGGTTGGAACGTGGCCTAGCTCCAGTAGTCCACTAACCAACTTTTCCTTGATGAAGAACCTATCGAACTCGATGTGTCTGGTCCTGTCATGCTTTACTGGGTTGTTGGCGATACTAATAGATGACTGGCTGTCATACCACAGTTTCATCTTGGCTCCTTGATCCAGCTTCAGCTCCACCAGCATATTCTTCAGCAATAGCAGCTCTGCAACTCCTAAGGCCATAGCTCTGTACTCCGCTTCAGCTGTCGATATGACTACTACTGACTGCTTCTTACTCCTCCAAGAGACCAAGTTGCCTCCTACAAATATGCAGTATCCCGAGGTAGACCTTCTGTCATCAGCACAGCTAGTCCAGTCAGAATTACAGTAGCCCTCGATGTCCACGTAATTATTCTTCCTAAATATCAGTCCCTTCCCGGGGGCATCCTTCAAGTATCTCAGAATCTGGTACACTGCGTCCATATGACCCTTGCGTGGGTCATGCATGTAGCGGCTCACCACACTCACTGCAAAGCAGATATCAGGACGTGTGTGGCTCAAATAGATCAACTTGTCCACCAGTCTCTGGTATCTGTCCCGGTCAACTGGTTCTCTAGTCTCAGCGCTCAGCTTAAACCTCTGATCGATCGGCGTCGCTGCAGGTTTGCATCCCAACATCTCTGTCTTTGTGAGAAGGTCCAGCGCATACTTCATTTGAGAAAGAACAATGCCGTCTGATCCTTGAGCAATCTCAATCCCAAGAAAATACCGAAGAAGGCCAAGGTCCTTCACCTTGAACTCCTTGCCAAGCTTCCCCTTGAGTCGGGTAATCTCCTGCTCATCGTCTCATGTGATAATCATATCGTCCACATACACTGCAAGTATGGTGATATGGCCTCCACTCCGTCGGAAGAACACAGTATGATCAGCATTGATCTGCCGATATCCCATTGCTATCATCGTCCTCTTGAATCTGTCAAACCACGCTCGAGGAGACTGCTTCAATCCATAGAGGAACTTTTTCAACCTGCAGACCTTGTCCACTGTCTGATTGGTGCCGAATCCTGGTGGTATCTCTATATAGACCTCCTCCACTAGATCTCCATGAAGAAACTCATTCTTCACATCCAGTTAGTGTAGCTTCCATCCACCATTCGCTGCTAGAGAAATCAGGGTTCTGACAGTGCTCATCTTTGCCACTGGTGTAAAGGTCTCGTCATAGTCAATGTCGTACGTCTGACTGTATCCTTTTGCAACCATTCGAGCTTTATAGCGCTCAACCTGTCCACATGGGTTCTGTTTCACTGTAAAGACCCACTTGCATCTGACTGCTCTCTTCCCTTCTGGCAGTTTTACCAACTCCCAAGTGTGGTTCTTCTCAAGAGCCCCCAACTCCTCGTGCATCGCCGCTTTCCACTTTAGATCGTTCTTGGCATCCTGCCAATTGTTAGGTACAGTAATACTATCCAAAGACACAATGAATGCTCCATGAGAAGAGGAGATATGATCATATGAAATAAACTGAGCAAGGTTCCAACCATATCTATCAGGAAGATTTCCCGCATTGCTGCGAATGATCCTCCGTATTGATAATGGTATAGGAGGACTAGGTGTGGGAGGAGTAGGAAGAATGATATCACCTGAATAGGAATCTAGTGGTGGTATATGTGTCTCAGGAGTCAAGATGGACTCAGACAAGGGACTTATTACTGGCACTATAGGTACTGGTCCTACAGTTTACTTTAGACTGCTGTAGGTAAGTATCTCCCCTGAGTCGTAGGCCTAACACCTCTCATCTACTTCTCCCGTTCCTCTTCACCTTCCTATTCTTCCTCAACCGCGCCTCCATGCCATACTCTTAAATCGGTCACCAGACTTTCACCAATCTCCCTGTCTCGCCTCATACTCGCAGTATCAGGTGAGTTGTTTGAGGTTCCCTCCGGACGGTAGTATAGCTCATGCTCCCTGAAGTTAACATCCATGCTCACAAACTTCTTCTTCTCTACTGGACTCCAGCACACATACCCCTTCTGAGTCGCCGAGTAGCCCACGAAGATGCACTTGACTGCTCTAGGATCAAGTTTTTCAACTGACGGTCTGTTGTCCTTTACAAAACACACGCAGCCAAACACCTTTAGTGGAAGTATCCCACTATTTTTTTCTTGCAATATTTCACATGTAGACTTCCATCCCAGTACCTTCGAAGGCATCCTATTGATTAGTTGAGTTGCTGTCAATACTGCATGCCCCCACAGATTCTGTGGGACATTCATATCGATCATCATGCTTCTTGCCACCTCCAGAAGGTATCTGTTCTTTCTTTCTGCTACTCCATTTTGTGCTGGTGTGTACGCACAGGTGGTATGATGATGTATCCCTTAGGCTGACAAGTATTCTGTAAGTGCTCTGCTGGTATACTCTATCCCATTGTCAGACATTAGTACCTTCACCAATGCCCTGTACTGAGTTTAGACATGTTTATGAAAGTCCAGAAAACATGTAGATACATCACTCTTATTCTTCATCAAATACAGCCAAGTGACACGAGAAGATCAATCAATGAAGGAAACAAAATACTTGTAACCATTCATAGTAGTAATGGCGCATGGCCCCCAAACATAAGAATGTATTGCATCAAAAGCAGACGAGCTTCTATGACCCGTACTAACATATGAGCTCCTAGTAAATTTGCCTAAATCACATGCATCACATACTAGTTTCTCCTTTTGTTTCTCATAAATAACTGGATACAATTTACTTAAAGTAGCAAAAGAGAAGTGTCCCAACCTCTTGTGGTGGAGTATTAATGTATCCTCGGCACTCATCTTCAGTCCTCCCATTCCTGCCTTCTTTGCCATAGATACTAATGTTGAATCCAACCCTTCTCGATCCAGGTACCACAGTCCCTCATGCCAAGTGCCAGTCCCAAGTCTTCGTCCCGTCTTTTTCTCCTGTAAGATCATCTTAGGAATATCAAAAGAGACAATGCATTTTAGTTAGAGGATTATAGAACTGATGGACAAAAGGCTGACTGGAAAAGATAGAGCATGCAAAATATTAGATAATTTTACTAAAGCTGTACAATTTACGGTACCTTTACCGACCACTGGCTGGAAAGTACCATCAGCTGTTTGAATGCTGTCTGCCGATGCTAGGTGAGTGTAGGAGGAAAACTCACTAGCATTCTCTGTCACATGCCGAGAGGCCCCCGATTCGATAATTCAGTCTGACGATTTAAGGAAAGATATAGATGAAAGGGCGAGTGGGTCGTCAGTACCTTCTGATGGATGGGTATACATGGCGGCGTTGCCTCCAGCGAAGAATGAGGTGGATGCCTCCTCAGTTCCACTCCTCCTGTCTCCATCATTTGACGCTCTCTGCTTCCTCCTGAGTGCCTCCAACATGCCCATCAGTGCCTGATCCTCCTCAGTAAAGGTACCACCAGCTTATTCATCCCCTTCTGCTACCAGCAGGTTCGTCCGATAACCTCCTCGACCACCCCGTCGACCCCCAAGACCACGATCACGTCCTCCAAAATATCTGTGTCTGTCGAACTGTCCACGTCCACCACCTGTATCTCCCTCCTTAGGTGGTTTGATGCAGGCATGCCGATGATGTCCCATCTTTCCGCAATTGTAGCACTGCCGTTTGTGCTGCCAGGACTCTTCCTTAGGCCTAGGCCCTGTGTCGCTCGAACTGGTATCCGCCAGTGCTGACTTTGCTTCAGGAGGACCACCTGTCCCTGCCTGCAGCTTGATGCTAGTCTCCTCCTGGATCATGGCCAAGATAGCCTCCTCAAGGGCGAAAATCTTCGGTTTGGCTAGAAGTAGTGTTGTTCTTTGAGCAAACACTGCAGCCAGCCCTTTAAGGACCTTCATCGTTCTCCTGCAGACATACCTGTCTCTCCTTACACTTCGGGTCCCCGCAGCTCGTCCGATCTGAGGAGTGATTGTAATCCAACCACAGACGCTCCAAATTCGTGGCATACTCCTGCACCGTCTTCTCTCCCTGTACGGTGTCGTCGATCTATCCCTTGATCTGGAAAACCCGCAAGTTATTTCCTATACTATCGTAGGTCCTCCTCAATTTCTCCCACACGTCCTTCACCATCTCGATGCCATCCACTGTGGCGACGATCGACTGGACTAAAGAATTGAGAAGCCAAATGTAGATCACCATATGAGAGGACTTCTACTCGTCGCGTCCTGCCGAGCCCTCGTCCGGCTCTATCTTCTCTCCTGACAGAAAACCCTTAAGGTTCTTTCCTACAAGGTTCTCCTTACCCGCCGTCACCAACTCAGGTAGGTAGCTGGTCCATCAAGCTTCAGATCGATAAAGGGAAGCTCCAACTTCGTCGATGTTCGTGTCGCGCTCTCACCAGCCGACAGTTTCATCAGCTTCATCAACGTTGCAACCTCCGCATGGTCCAGCTTCTTGATGATCTCCTCCATCGATCCTCCTCTTCTCCGATTACCTCACACCCATTCCACGATTCACGCTCTTCGTCCTCTCCTAGATCCGATCATGTCTCTCTCCTATCGGATCTAAGCCTTCAATGTTCAAAACGATCCCGTGGGAGACTTCGGAAATCGCGGCTTTGTGGTGGTGGGACCGGTGGGCTAACTGACAGGCGAGTGGGCGTCGTCGGGCGGGTGTCTCCGAACAATGGCCGTCGCGAGCAGCAGCAGCGGCAACAGCCGCGCGTGTGCGGCGGAGGTGCCCGTGGAACAGCGGCTAGCTCGTGCGCGCGGTAGTCGACGTGCGGTCGTGCAGCGGCTGGTGGTGGTGGCGGCTGTGGTGGTGTAGATAGTGATGGCGTGACGACTAGGGTTAGGGTTTGGAAAAGGTGGCGACTGCTAGGATATTTGTGGCTCTGATACCATGTTGAATATTTGTGATGCTTTTTATTGATTGTCTCTTGGCTATTTATAGCCTTACAATCCTCTTCATTGCATTAAATCCTTTGTGGAATATCCTGTGGCATATTCTGATATACCAAATATACCAACAGGATATTCCAATATACTTATTCTAATACCAAATATACCATAAACTTATTCTAATACCAAATATACTAACAGTTTTGGACTTGACATTTGGCCTACGGACTTGGACATGATTTGTATATTCTAGACTGCAGCTAGAGCTGACCATGTATGACTTATACTCTTGCTAGTTCTTCATTTTGTATTACTATCTTCATGATCATCTATATATTATAGTTTGGGATGCTTTACTGTTTTATATGCCTGATGATCATACTCTTGTAATTTACTTGTCTGTGATTGAGATATCTAAGATTTACTTGACCTATGATTGACTGTTGGCTTGTAGTAGTAAACCCTACATCTACAGCTTTGACCTATTTCAGGGTACTAGAGTACTTTGGTATACGTAGCTGGCCTAATCCGTCTCTACTTGCCAGTATTCTAGTTCTGGGACGTAACAACGTACCTCGAATCCTCAATAGATCTTGGCGAACACGACTGCATAGGGACTTGGAGCAAGTTAGAAAATTTGTAAGAGAGGAAGACGCCAATCAATAAGGTATTCCTAATTAGGAAGTTGGTCAACCTTAAGTGCAAGGAGGATTCTTCAGTTGCATGGCATCTGAACGAGGTTCGAGGTATCATCAACCAGTTAGCGACAACGACCATAAAGAATGTGTTGGAAGATGAATTGCTGGTGCTTCTACTCTTGAGTCCTTTACCGGACTCATGGAAGACATTGGTGGTTTCTTTCAGCAATTTAGAGGAGGATGTAATCACCATGACAAGTGTGACGATTTCTTTACTGAACAAGGAGTTGAGGAGTTAGGGTTGTCGTCATTAAGAGCTATAGCTTTAGAGAAGCGAAAGAAATCAAAAACAAAAGGACAAGGAAGTCGTTTTATAGGCCGTAGCAGGTCAAAATCCAAGTCCAAGAAGGATGGTTGTTATCACTGTAGCATTGTAGGCCATTTCAAGCGAGATTGCAAAGTAATCAAAACAAGAACTGGAAAATAAAGAAAACACTAAGAAAGATCAAGCTGAGAAGACCTCAGCGACAACTGGAGCGGAATTAATAGTCACCGTGGGAGATCAGGAGTTGTGCCCATGTTTAACACTACATGATGCTGATTGGATCATCGAAACATGAGCATCCTTCCATGCCTCACCACGAAGGGAGTTCTTGACAACATACAAAAGTAGCAACTTCGTAGATCGTCAGGAAATGAGATGTCCACCTCCATCCGAGTCTTGGTACAAGCTAGTACTCAAGGATGTGGGGTATGTATTTGAGTTACGCCTCAATCTGATTTTGGTGGAAAGACTTAACAAGGAGGGATTTTGCAATATCTATGGAAACGGGTAATGAAAGCTCACCAAGGGTGCTCTTGTTGTAGCAAGAGGGAGTTTATGTTGCACTCTATATTGCATGCAAGCAAAGGCATCGAAAGGAGAGACAACTGCAATGAAGCATAATTCATTTGGGCTTTAGCATAGACGATTGGGTCACATCAGCGAGAAAGGTCTACAAACTTCGGCCAAAAGGAAGCTTATACCAAGTCTCAAAGGTAATAGATTGAATTCATGTGAAGATTGCTTATTTGGTAAACATTGTGTTTCCTCTATGAAAGTTTATCTCAAAGAAGAAAACAAACGTTCTGGAATTGGTGCACAATGAAATCTGCGGACCTATAAAGACGAAGACTTTTGGAGGTGCTTCCTGCTTCATGATCTTCATAGACTATTACTCCAGAAAAGTATGGGCATATGCTATTAGAGCAAGGATCAGATATTAGAGAACTTCAAAGAGTTTCATATTAGAGTTAATAGGGAGATCGAAAAACCTCTCAAGTGTATTCGATCAGATAATGGCGGTGAGTACATCAGACCGTTTGATAAGTATTGCAGAGCTCATAGGATTATACATGAAAGGGCCGTCCCGAAGACTCCACAAAAGAACGCATGGGGGAACGTAACTATCATTGAGAAAGTCAGATGTCTGCTCTCGCAGTCAAAGCTAACCAAGTCCTTTTGAGAAGGACTACAACTTATCTGATAAATCTCTCACCTACAGCTGCATTGGAGGGGGGCATACCGGAGGAGCTATGGTTAAGAAAAAAAGTCTATTACCAACATATGAGGGTTTTCAATTGCAGGACTTATGCATATGTTCCAAATGGCAAGAGAAGTTGGACGGCAAAACGAGAGAGTGTTTTTTCTTGGGTTATGCGACTTGTACGGCTACAAGTTATAGGACCCAGAAAACAAAAATATTATTCTGAGTAGAGATGTGGTATTTGTCGAGGATGAAACGATTGATAGTCTTGTCAAAAAGTCAACCGAGAGATCAGACATGGATAGCCTGGTCGACTTGGATATTGGTTCTTCCGTTACACCAGATAGATCATCGGAAGCAACTCATCCCAAGGAAGATGAAATGAATATTCCTGCAAAAGATACGGTTCACGATGATCATAGGTTGCATGATCTTAAACAACATGAGCTGAAAAATAGGTCTATCTACCCGCCAACTGACATAGGATTTATGCAAGGCCCTCCCTTGTTCATATGCTACCTTGTCTAGGAACTTGGCACCAACAAGTAGCGTTGGATGTTGATAACTGGACATAAAACTCTGCAAATCTTTTAATGGAGATATCATGCTCCATAGCTGAACCACTATCAGAGGAGAAAGCTCAGCAGATTATGATACCTAACGACTGAACTTATTGAAGCACTTTGTTCTTTCACTGAAACCACATTGCTACGGCATCTGATATGCCTGTTAACTTAGTCTGCGCAGCTGTATACATGTGCTAGTCTAGCCTGTAGTTTCCTATGGTCTAAAATTCTTCTTAGCTAGACCAAATTAGAAGTAAGCTTCCTCTCCAAAGCTAATGTTAATCGCTAAATCAAAGTACAAGTAAATTAGGAGTCCTATAAAGAGCAGTAACTTTTCATATTCATATTTAAGAAAAGCCATTAGGGAGAAAAGTTGATAACACAGTAAACTTCTCAGAAAAATGCCAGGTTCCAGGTTTCCTGCTCTGACAACCCACCGACCCCTCCCGTACCCCCTCCACACAAAAGAAAGAAACAAAAACAAAAAAAAACAAAGAAAAGTCTTTTAGATACTGTAAATGCATAAAAACAAGCATGGAAATTATATAAGCAGCAAAACCATTTTGTAGTTGGGGCCAAAACATTCATGACTAGATCAAAATCAGAACATATAATTCCACAAGATAGTGGGTCAACACAATCTGTATTATGCTCCAGGACACACCTGTGATGTCTCAGCTTTTCTTTTTGCCTTTTTATTCGTTTGGATACCATTTGCATTATTTTCGTCAGTTTGTTGGGCAGTAGTCTTGGGCAGCTTCTCTCCCTCTTCATCTGAATCAACTGAAAATCCATCGAGTGTACCTAGACAAAAGAAGGCAAATTCAACATTATCAGTGCAGAAGCCAGAAATATAGGTTGTTCCAGTACTAGGCATGATCCAGGAAAGTAAGGCACCGCAGACATAGCCTTGCAGATCTTACAAGACAATACATTGCTGGACATGTCATTTCGATTGTAAGGTTCATTAACTAATAGCAGAAATTATATTCCAATATCATATAGAACTATTAGGGATGCAAATAGAGTCGAGTCTGGCGGAGCTCCGACCTGCCAGACCTGACTTGGGACGTATTTGGAGGCAACTAAGTGGAGGCGAGGCAGATATGGAGAAGATCCAACATCTGAGACGGAGGCGGAGGCAGAAGTGGAGGCAGAGATGTACCTGACTCTGACTCTGCCTCCACATACCCAATTTCCTTGGAATCTTCTATTAGTTAAAGCAGACATTTCTTAACACTTCACCCTTTGACAGTATTCATGCGGAGGTGGAGGCAGAAGCGGAGGTGGGAATGTGGATCTCCAGTGGAGGTGGAGATGATATATCTCCTCCGAGTCAGAGTTGGAGGCAGATTTTGGAGGCAAATATTTTGGCAGAGGTTTTAATCTCTAACCTATATCCGACCTTCTTACAGCCCTAATAACTCTAAAGGACGCATATAAGAACTCAACAGAAACTAGGTGCACTACCTTCTAATAAATGAAGAAAGCCGTGCACTTCCAAGATTTTGCCTCAACCTACTTGAATGCCTAATACTAAAAATATAAAACCTCTGCTGATTAATGTACATTGTAGATAATAAAAGATCTCATCATATAGCCCAGAGTTATTAGTTAGCAAATACAAGTCCAACCTTCAATCATTGTTTCAGCTTCAAAGACATTTGACTGAGGCTCCAGCTGTATAAAGTCGTTCATTATAGCTTCAATCTGTGCAGACACAGTGCAAATTAGCAACAATAAGTTTGGTTTCACAATATAAGAACATGTTGAAAAACATTAAACTATAGATAATTGTAGAAAATAATGGTTGGATAAATCTTTATTGATGGACTACTTCACTACTTATAGGGAGTCTAGCTCCTCTACATACTACATATTCCGATGTGGGACTAAAAGTCCCTTATTGATTCTCAACACTCCCCCTCAAGATGGGCGATAGATATTGATCATCCCCATCTTGTTACATAGCTTCGACAGACTTAATGAACTAAGACCCTTAGTCAGACAGTCTGCAACTTGTTCTTCTGAGCGGACATGGTCAATCTTCAGTATCCCTTGTTCCAGCTTCTCCTTGATGAAGAATCGATCAATCTCGATGTGCTTCGTTCTGTCGTGCTGAACTGGATTGTTAGCTATACTTATTGCAGCTTGACTATCGCTCAGAAGACGTAATGGTGCTCCCTTGTCTAGCTTCAACTCTGTCAGCAACGCTTTCACCCACAGCAACTCTGACACTCCCAGAGCCATTGCTCTGTATTCTGCTTCAGCTGTCGACCGTGCTACCACAGACTGTTTCTTGCTTCTCCATGAGACCAGATTTCCTCCTACAAAAATACAGTATCCCGTGGTAGACCTTCTGTCGTCTATGCAGCTCGTCCAGTCTGCATCACAGTATCCCTCAACTTCTATGCGTCCATTCTTCTTGAACCATAGCCCCTTTCCCGGTGTTCCTTTCAGATATCTCAAGATCTGAAATACTGCTTCCATATGACCCTTTCTTGGATCATGCATGTAGCGACTCACTACACTCACCGCAAATGAGATATCAGGACGAGTGTGTCCCAGATAAATCAATCTCCCTACAAGTCTTTGATATCTTTCACGATCAACGGGCACTCCTGCTTCTGCTTCCAACTTGTACTTTTGGTCAATTGGAGTGACTGCTGCTTTGCATTCCAGCATCCCTGTCTCCTTCAGCAGATCTAGTGTGTATTTTCTCTGTGAGAGAACAATTTCTTGTTCGCCTTCACACACCTCGATACCTAGAAAGTACCTCATCGCTCCTAAATCCTTCACTTCAAACTCCTTCGCGAGTTTTAACTTCAGCTTAGTGATCTCGACTTCATCATCACCTGTGATCACTATATCATCCACATATACAGCAAGTATAGTGATGTGGCCTCTTGCATGCTGGAGGAAGACCGTATGATCTGCATTTGTTTGACGGTATCCCATGCCTGTAACAGCCTTTCTGAATCTGTCAAACAAGGCTCGAGGAGATTGCTTTAGCCCGTATAGCGACTTCTTCAGTTTACACACCTTTCCTTGCAACGTCCCTCCGTTTGATTCCGTCGCGTAGCACCCTGGCGGGAGCTCCATGTATACTTCTTCTTGCAGGTCCCCATGAAGAAAGGCATTCTTCACATCCAGCTGGTACAGCTTCCACCCATAGTTCGCTGCAATGGAGACCAGAGTTCTCACGGTGCTCATTTTTGCTACTGGGGCAAACGTCTCATCATAGTCTATTCCATATGACTGTGTGAATCCTTTTGCAACCAACCTCGCCTTGTACCGCTCTACTTTTCCTTCTGGCGTCTCTTTCACTGTGTACACCCATTTGCATCCCACAGCTTTCTTCCCTTTGGGTAATGGAACCAGCTCCCATGTCTTATTTTTCGCCAGTGCCTCAAGTTCTTCCATCATTGCAGCTTTCCACCTTGGATCTTTCTTTGCTTCCTGCCAACACTTGGGCAACGAAGTAGAGTCTAACGATGCAATGAAGGCTCGATAATTCGAAGAAATGTTAGAATAAGACAAGAAGTTGGCAATGTCATGTTCGTAATCATCAAAACGAGCAGGAGCCTTACCCGCATTGATGCGAGAAGATCTCCTTAAGGGAGCAATAGGTGGTGGAGAGATCATACCATCCGAGTCGGAGAGATCCGTATCAGAATCCGAGTGATTCAGTGCGGGGGCAACATCTTCAAGAGTTGGAGCAGGAGTAGACGAGGGACTTGGTACAGTAGGCACAGGGCACGGCATAGGCACAGTACTGGACTTCTGTTGTCTCCTTCTGTAGACTTGGAGCTCCTTTTCCCTTGTCTGCTGCTCCCCCTGCGTAACATATGTATCGTCTTCTTCATTCTCTGTATCTGAGTCACTGTGCTCTCCCCCTTTCGTCCAGTTTTCTACAACCGGATACGGAACCGATCCGACGACCACATTTGGGCTTATTATCTCCCCCTCACATCGAACACCATCTGTGTTAGGTGTGTCACCAAATGCTGAACCTTCATCCGAACCATAGTATGGTTCGAGTTCTCT
This sequence comes from Iris pallida, assembly GCA_029216955.1. NCBI lineage: Eukaryota > Viridiplantae > Streptophyta > Magnoliopsida > Asparagales > Iridaceae > Iris > Iris pallida. The sequence goes on from JANAVB010031218.1 coordinate 240,901, forward strand.
GAATGTAACGTCCATGCTGACAAACATCTTCCGCTCGACTGGACTCCAACAGGCATATTCCTTCTGAGTCGCCGTGTAACCGACAAAGACACATTTAACTGCCCTAGGATCCAGTTTGCCAACGCCTGGCCTATTATCTTGGACAAAGCACACACACCCAAAAACTTTCGGTGGAACAGTGTATGTAGTTGCCCCAGTAAGCATCTCCAACGGTGTCTTCCAGTCCAATACTTGAGATGACATTCTGTTGATGAGATAAGAGGCCGTCAATATAGCCTGCCCCCATAAGTGTTTCGGGACATTCATAGCCAGCATCATCGTCCGTGCGACTTCCAGCAGGTGTCTGTTCTTTCGTTCAGCCACACCATTTTGTGCCGGAGTATAAGCACATGAAATTTGATGTAGTATTCCATGAGTGAAAAAATACTCAGCAACCCGTTTATTAGTATACTCCGTCCCATTGTCAGACCGGAAACACTTAATTTTAGTGCCATATTGTGTTTCCACCCGTCGATGAAAATCCCGAAAGGCCTCAAGGACGTCACTTTTATTCTTCATAAGGTAGACCCATGTCACGCGGGTATAACAGTCAATAAAGGTGACGAACCATCGAAAACCGTTAATTCCGGTTGTAGGACAAGGGCCCCATACGTCCGAATGTATCATGTCAAAAGCAGCTGAACTCCTATTCCCCGAGCTCACATATGAGCATCTGGTATATTTTCCCAACTCACAAGCATCACAAAATAACTTCTCTTTATCAGCCCTTTGATATAAGGACGGAAATATTCGACTAATAACTTGAAAAGAGGAATGACCGACACGCCGGTGGTGGAGGAGCAAGTCGGCTTCAACACTGCGACAGGAAGCTTCTGGTGGTGCGTCTGCTACCAAGGATGCCAATGCGTTGTCCAGTCCAGTCCTGTCTAAATACCACAGCCCCTTATGCCATGTGCCAGTTCCAAGTCGTCGTCCTGTCCCCTTCTCCTGAAAAGTCACCGTAGGAATGTCAAAGGAAACAGTACAGTTAAGATCAAGTATAATGGCACTAATGGATAGAAGATTGACAGGAAAAGATGGAGCATGTAAGACATTGGTTAGAGTGATGGAAGGGGTGCATGCGACAGTGCCTTTACCCACTACAGGGCTGGATGTACCATCAGCGGTCTGAATACTCTCCAGCAATGGTAGGTGAGTATAGTCCTGAAATGCACCACGGGATCCCGTGACATGGCGAGATGCCCCAGAGTCCATTATCCATCCTGGTTGATGGACAGATGCAAGAGCACGTGCAGAATCACCGGTGCTGGTTTGGGCAAAGTAAGTGATGTGATCTCCCGAGGTCGAAGACGCCCCAGGACTGTCGGCCGAACCCAGCTTTGTGCCTCGCAACTTCTCAAGGAACTCCCGCTCAAGCGGGGTTATTTCAGCCAGTTGATTCTCTCCCCCTTCCTCCACCAGATTTGCTTTGTGTCCTTCCCGTCTACCAGCATATCCTCCTCTACTACCACGTCGGCCTCCACGACCCCGCCCTCGATCAGTAGACTGATTGCGCAAGGGTTTTGGACAAAATCGGATGTAATGTCCGGAGTCACCACAATTGTGGCAAACACCACCAACAGATGGAGGTTGATTGAAGGCAGCAAGGGCAGACTTTTCAACCTCGGCTCGCTCCCCCTGGTAGGAGCCCTTGTTGGGCATCAACTTTAGTCGAGCTTCTTCCTGTGTCATGACGGCTATAGCTTCTTCCAAGGTCGGAAGCGTGGGTTGGGATAGGAGGATATTCCGTCTCTGCTCAAATACAGGGTGTAGTCCCTTAAGGAATTTCATCATACGCTGCCGCGAAATATAAGCCAGGAACGTCTGGAAGTACTTCGCGAAAGCCGGTTCGATTTGTGCATCTTCCATCCCAAGAGGATCATAATGATCCAGATCAGACCAGTACTTCTTCAACAGGGCTGCGTACTCAGAGATGGTACGTTCGTCTTGGGCCACCCTATCGAGTTCATCTTGCAGTTGAACGACTCGCATAGGGTTGCCTGAGCCGGAGTACATATCTTTTAGTGTTCGCCATATATCAGCAGCAGCCTCCATTGCCTCGACATTGTCCGACACCTGGTCGGTTAATGAGGTAGTCAACCACCCAGCCACTACGTTGTTGACAATCTCCCAAACAGCAAACTCCTTTGCGGAGTGATCGGCTGGCGCCTTGGCTTGGCCAGTAACATAGCCAACCAAGCCACGTCCCTTCAGCGTCCGCATCGCCTGCCGCGACCACTTCAAGTAGTTGGACGTTCCTTCCAACTTTGTTTCCAGCTTCTCCAATTTTCCCATTTTGTAAGGTGACGGATCCACATCAGTATGGATCACACGTGGGGTTGCCTCGGTTAATCTTTTCGATAAGATATCATCAACCAAGGCCTTCATCTCTTCAGCCGTCAGTTTGCCGCTGATCGAATCCATGGCGTCTTCAACTGTGAACTCTATTCGTCGTCTTCGTCGGCGTCGTCAACGTCGGAGGCGGCAACTTCCCCCACTTCGACGTCTTCGTCGTCTTCGTCGTCTTCTTCGACGCCACAGACTTTACGAATGCGCTACTAACTTGGCCAGCACCGGCACGCGCATGCAAAGTGAACACGTCAGGACACCAGAGAAGACATGATCAGTCTCTGTAGAGATCCCGATGTGAAGAAGGAATAACAAATAAAGCATTTGTTAGTTCCAAACGGCGTAAGCGAGGATCAGAGTTGGTGCAAATATAGCATTTGGCAGCCGTCTGTCCTCGAAATACGCCGTTTTTTTTGTTGTTGTTTTTTTTTGTTTTTTTTGTTTGTATTTTTTTTGACGGCTAGGGTTAGGGTTAGGGTTTGGATGGGGCTGCTAGGTCTAGGGTTAGGGTTCCATGTCAAGAGAGGCTAGGGTTAGGGTTTCCATGTCAAGAGAGGGAGAGGGAGGAGGGGTGCTGCTGGGAGGGTGCTGGAGGGGGGGCGGGGGGGTCGGGCTGCTGCGGGGGGGTCGGGGGGGGTCGGCTAGGGTGGTGGAGCGGCGAGGGGCTGCTGGAGCTCGGGAAGGGGTCAGCTAGGGTGGTGGAGCGGCTAGGGGGGGTCGGCTAGGGTGGTGGAGCGGCTAGGGGGGGTCGGCTAGGGTGGTGGAGCGGCTAGGGGGGGGGGGGGGGTCGGCTAGGGTGGTGGAGCAGCGAGGGGCTACTGGAGCTCGGGAAGGGGTCGGCTAGGGTGGTGGAGCGGCTAGGGGGGGGGGTCGGCTAGGTCGGAGGGGGGGCCGGCTAGAGAGAGAGAGAATTTTGTTTTTTTTTTGTGGAGAGAGAGAGAGAGAGTTATGGCTCTGATACCATGTAGAAAATAATGGTTGGATAAATCTTTATTGATGGACTACTTCACTACTTATAGGGAGTCTAGCTCCTCTACATACTACATATTCCGATGTTGGACTAAAAGTCCCTTATTGATTCTCAACAATAATTATAAACTCTCCAGTTGTTTAACTTGTTTCAATAGCTTAGCTGAACCCTAAGGTTGGGCACATATGATAGCATGGAGTTTTATGGGCACGGATCTGGTATTCTAGACAAGTTTGGTGGCTATTCTTTGGGAAATGGTTCATTCACAACAGTGATAAAAGGACGTCCAAGTGCAGAAGTCTTTAAGGTTAAAACATGGGCAAGATAGTCTTACCCTCCCCCCCCCCCTCCCCCCCCCCCCCCCCCCCCCCCCCCCCCCCCCCCCCCCCCCCCCCCCCCCCCACACACACACACACACACACAAACTCAAAATATATGGAATTTTTTTTTTCCATGACTAGAACTACATTTCCAGATTGCAAGCACCAGCCTTGTTGCCTTACCATCATGCAAATTGAAGCCCTCTTTCTTCACATTATGGATAAAGTATGATTTCATCAACTTAAGCATGGAGAAGTAAAAAAATAAAAACAATTGTTTAACTGTCCTACACTAAACAAAATGTTCGAGATAAACCAACAAATAATAATCACACAGGAGACAAAGATTTAACGTGTTTCAGCGAACGCCTACATCCACAGAGAAAACAGAGAGGATTTCACTATTACAGAGAGAAGGCTACAATGTGCCGTCTCCAAAAAACAAAAAAACCCCAGTAAATCCTAACCCAAAAACATCCTTTTACGATGAACTACAAAACCAGGTCATCAGATATCCAACCGGTTTGGGCTATGCCTGTCGGCCGAAACCTACACTTCGTTAAACAAATCCCATTGGTAAATATCCGACTAGGTCTCACCATGAAGCTTCGGGTCAAACCAGAATACAAGAATATCATAACAAATAATACTAACTTAAGTCGTATTTACATTCTCCAGTCTATCTTATGGTTTTTATTCAAGCGGTTATCTCTAAGGTGTCACAGATAAGGACATAAGAAATAGAGAAAATGCAACGAGAACAAACATCCCAAATATTCGGGGTTGGGTACATAAAACTTCCTCCCACTCAGGTTTGTTAATATCATCCTCTTAATAAGAACTATCGTACCACAAGACACAAGCAAATCATAGGGTCGCGTCATGAAATAAAATTTTCTAACGTGGCCATGAAACATTTCAATGAACATTAACATTAATTGACAATAACCAGATTCTAGATAGATAAGTAAGCATGAAGAAGAACCATTAAACCATGTTAGAAAATTGCAAGTAATAAGGACAGTGAACAGATAACAAATTCCTGCAAGGAAGAAGACTTCAGTCTGTCCAACACTGAAGGAATGAAGATTTCACTAGTATAGAGAAAACAATTACCATTATTTTCAGTTTAAAGCTCTCTAAAAATTTAATATAAATGTAAGCAAGAAGACTGTGAAAATCTAGTCTAAGTAGTGCAAACAAACCTTTGCTTCTGTCTGTCCAACACTAACCTGCACAATTAGAAATTTGTTAACGATAGGCAGTTAGTAACTACAAACATACGAGTACAACCATGTGTGAAATGCAAAAAGAAACATCTCAAATTGAAGGCGGCTTACATACAATGCAAAATGTCCGAGAAGGAACTATTGTCGATTTATAGAAGTTTCCTGTTACATCAAAATATGTGCATAGAGAATATTAATGAAGTTGAATACAGTAGGTTAAACAAGCTAACAAGGGAAAAAACTTGCCAACAGATAAAATAAATAAAGCTGGCAGCAAATTTTAGAGAAGAATCAAAGTACTGGAAAAATAAAAGAGACAGTATATTTGCTTTTTATGTTTTATCTTAATATGGCTCTATATACTTTTAGTTTAACAAGCATACTTGTTCATATTTAGATAAGACCAAGGTTCCTGATATCGGATGCCGGTTGGGATCCCAATCGAAAAGCGGATACTGAGCGATAATATAGGACATCAAGAGATATGACCTCATGGAGTATGTGATAATACCTCATCATATATGACAAAATAAAAGCATTAATACATATCTCAAAGGTACCCATAAAAATTATAATAATTGAGCAATTCAAAAGTCAAAAGTCAATTTTTTTGGCAAAGGAGAAAATAAGCGAGTTAAAGTTAAGTGTCGATGTCATTGTTGGCTCACTGGAGACGGAAGTATGGTTCTTTTTTCTGTATCTTGAGGGGAGAGAATTGTTTTTATTACTTTATTTTGTAGGGTGGGGGGGGGGGGGGGGGGGGGGGGGGGGGTGTTTAATGGCTTGCAACGATGTCAATGTTTAAAAAAGAATTAATCGACGATTAATAGGCCGAGTAATTAGTAGTCTATCACTTAAAATCAAATTCATGGGGCAGCCAATTAATCCTAAATTTCAAGTGGCCGCGTAATGGCGATTAATATGTCATCAGCCATGGATCGAGTGCATAATGGAATTCACTTAATGTAACATTGCTCGATATGTCCCATATACCCTATGTATCAGCCATTATACGGATCCATATGGTTCAATTACTGGTCTTTTCAAATTGGTTAGGCCAACTGTAACTATTTGCCTTGAAAGTCGAAACCTTTATACCGGCATGTGTAACGGCTGTATAGGGAGATATCCCAAACAATGGAGAAGACCATCTAATGATGTTCTGTGCATGCTTGAAAATCCTTCTAACTAATCCATAACGTATTTGACACTTTTTTTTTTCATAGAAAGACTACTTAGATTTTGTTGAAGCTGTGGCCAGTCATGTGAAACAAAAAACCTAATTATATACCCCTGGAGTATAAAAAATCAAATAGGAAGTTTCTCTTTAAACCATCAAGAGGGAAGTGCACATTCTAAGAGGTTCTATTGAGACAACTACACTTAAAGGCTGTATTGAATTGTTCTTGTCTATAAGGGATAGTTGAGTGAAGGGCAGAAATAAATACTTGAATGTATTAAAGCATGATGCCTAAAAACAATATGGTTGCAGGTTAGGAGAAACTTGATTCTCTCAATACAAGCTAAAACTGTTCTGCAGTAGTAACGCACAGGGCACTGAATTTGTCAATTTGATCAATGATTTCAGAGGTCAGGTATCAGTTCTCTTTAGACCATGTCACAAATACCTTAATTGAACTAATTAACAGAAACTCTGGGTTTTTTTTTGGTTATCTATGCTCTACAAATGGACAAGTTCAAAATCATATTGACGTTCACATTTTGTCCTCTCTTTTCTGAGGCCCTGGTAGGCATTCATCATACAGTGAGATGATAAATTTATATACTGAATGAGAGACTTCAACGTGTGGACAATAGCAAACCTCATACATTTTAGGTTGTAAGTTCAATTTCTACAGTTGGAATCACATCCTTGTGGTTCCAAATAGCCAAACCAGAAAATATATGACAAACATATTAAAAGTTGGTCTAGCAATTTGTGGAGAACAGTCATCAACAAATGACATCAAATGCAAAGTGATGGAAAGATAAAAACTAGTTGGAATTGATTGATGATTTCATTGATAGTCTCATAGGCATATTCTGGCATCCAAAATATGTCTTCAGGATATTCCCATGTGCCTTTACAATATACTAAATATACCAATGCTCCCCCTCAAGATGGGCGAAAGATATTCACTAAGTCCATCTTGTCACATCCTTTAATCATGCTCACAGAGCTAAGTCCCTTGGTCAGTCCGTCTGCTACCTGATCCTTGGTTGGAACGTGGCCTAGCTCCAGTAGTCCACTAACCAACTTTTCCTTGATGAAGAACCTATCGATCTCGATCTGTTTGGTCCTGTCATGCTGTACTGGATCGTTGGCGATACTAATAGCTGACTGGTTGTCACACCACAGCTTCATCTTAGCTCCTTAATCCAGCTTCAGCTCTACCAGTATATTCTTCAAGCAAAGCAGCTCTGCAACTCCCAAGGCCATAGCTCTGTACTCCGCTTCAGCTGTCAATCTGGCTACTACAGACTGCTTCTTACTCGTCCAAGAGACCAAGTTGCCTCCTAAAAATATGCAGTATCCCAATGTAGACCTCCTGTCGTCCGCACAACTAGCCTAGTCAGAATCACATTAGCCCTCGATACCCACGTAATTCTTCTTCTTGAATATCAGTCTCTTCCCGGGGGCAATCTTCAAATATCTCAGAATCTGGTATACTGCATCCATATGACCCTTTCGTGGGTTATGTATGTAGCGGCTCACCACACTAACTGCAAAGCAGATATCAGGACGTGTGTGGCTCAAATAGATCAACTTGCCTACCAGTCTCTGGTATTTGTCCCGGTCAACTGGTTCTCCAGCCTCAGCGTTCAGCTTGAACCTCTGATCGATCGGTGTCGCTACATGTTTGCACCCCAATATCCCTGTCTCTGTGAGAAGGTCCAGTGCATACTTCCTCTGAGAGAGAACAATCTCCTTTGCGTCTTGAGTGATCTCAATTCCAAGGAAGTAGCGAAGAAGACCAAGGTCCTTCACCTCAAACTCCTTGCCAAGCTTCCCTTTGAGTCGGGCGATCTCCTGCTCATCATCTCCCGCGATAATCATGTCGTCGACATACACCGCAAGTATGGTGATGTGGCCTCCACTCCTTCTGAAAAATACAGTGTGATCAGCATTGATCTGCTGATATTCCATCCCTATCATAGCTCTCCTGAATCTGTCAAACCACGCTCGAGGAGACTGCTTCAGTCCATAGAGAGACTTTTTCAATCTGCAGACCTTGCATGCTGTCTGATTGGTGCCAAATCATGGTGGTATCTCCATGTATACCTCCTCTACTAGATCTCTATGAAGAAATACATTCTTCACGTCCAGTTAGTGTAGCTTCCATCCACCATTCGCTGCCAAAGAGATCAGGGCCCTGACAATGCTCATCTTTGTAACTGGTGCAAAGGTCTCGTCATAGTCGATGTCGTATATCTGACTGTATCCTTTCGCCACTAGTCGAGATTTGTAGCGCTCAACATGTCCATCTGGATTTTGCTTCACGGTAAAGACCCACTTGCATCCGACTGCTCTCTTCCTCTCATGCAGTCTCACCAACTCCCAAGTGTGATTCTTCTCAAGAGCTTCCAACTCTTCGTGCATTGTCGTTTTCTATTTTGGATCGTTCTTGACAACCTGCCAATTGTTAGGTACATTAATACTATCCAAAGATGCTACACATGCTCCATGAGAAGAAGAGATATAGTCATAAGAAACAAACAGAACAAGATCCCAAACATATCTGTCTGGAGGATTTCTCGCATTGCTGCAAGTGGTCCTCCGTACAGATAGTGGTATGGGAGGAGTAGGATGAATGATATCACCTGAGGGGGGTGGTGGTGTAGGTGTCTCAGGAGTTGGGACGAACGTAGGCAAGGGACTTGGCACTGGCACTGTAGGTACTGGTCCTGCAGTTTGCTTCTCTCTCCTAATGTAGGTAAGTAACTCCCCCTGAGTCGTAGGCCTAACACTTCTAATCTCCTCCCCTGTTCCGCTTCACCTTCATGTTCCTTCTCAACCATGCCTCTATGCCAAACTTCTAAATCGGTCACCACCAAGTTCTCCATCTCCCCCTCTCGCCTCATACTGGTAGTATCAGGCGTGTTGTATGAAGTTTCCTCCTGGCGGTAGTATGACTCATGCTCCCGGAAGTGGATATCCATGTTGATGAACTTCTTCTTCTCTACTGGACTCCAGCACACATATCCCTTCTGAGTCGCTGAGTAGCCCACGAAGATGCACTTGACCGCTCTAGGGTCAAGTTTCCCAACTGATGGTTTGTTATCCTTCACAAAACACACACCCGAACACCTTTAATAGGAGTATCCCACTATTATTGCCTTGTAATACTTCACATGGGAATTTTTATCCCAGGACTTTCGAAGGCATCCTGTTGATGAGTTGAGTTGCTGTCAATACTGTATTCCCCCACAGACTTTATGGGATATTCATGTCAATCATCGTACTTCTTGTGGTCTCCAGAAGGTGTCTATTCTCCCTCTCTCTCCTCCACCAAATCCTAACCCGTGCATAGCAGCCACCCCCTTTTTCCCGTGCGCCTGCTGCTGCTGCTGCTGCTGCTGCTGCGGTTGTCGCTGCCGTCGCTGCGGTGCGCATACCGGCCGCCCCCCCACGTGCGTGCCGCCTTCCCCCCTACCGCACGTAACGGAACCTTTGTTGCTGTTGTTCAGATCATTCCGAAAGAGGACATCGATGTCTAGATCTGACGAAAGTAGACATGTTTTGATATAGGAGCGGACGACGAGGATGAATATAAGTCGTAGAACGGACGTGACATGATCGAAGAGGAGAAGCATCGATGGAGGAGATCCTCAAGAAGCTGGATCCTACAGAGGTTGCGACGTTGATGAAGTTGATAAAGATGTCGGCTAGTGAGAGCACGACACGAACGTCGCCAAAGTTAGAACTTTCCTCCATCGATCTGAAGCTAGATGGACCAGCCACCTATCTGAGTTGGTCACGACGGGTAAGAAGAACCCTCGCAGGAAGGAACCTGGAGGGGTTCCTGTCAGGCGAGAAGACAGAGTCGGACGAGGGCTCCGCAAGATGCGACGAGTGGAAGTCCACTTATATGGTGATCTACATCTGGCTTCTCAACTCCTTAGTCCAGTCTCTTGTCGCCACAGTAGATGACATTGAGATGGTGAAGGATGTGTAGGAAAAGTTGAGGAAGACCTATGATGGTATGGGGAACAACTTACGGATCTTCCAGATAAAGGGGGAGATCGACGACACCGTACAGGGAGAGAAGACGGTGCAGGAGTATGCCACGGAGTTGGAGCATCTGTGGTTGGACTATGATCATCACTCAAATCGGACGAGCTGCGGGGACCCGAAGTGTAAGGAGAGACATGTGTGCCTGGAGGAGAGGACGATAAAATTTATCAAAGGACTGACTGCAGCATTCGCACAGAGGACGGCCTTACTTCTCGTCCAACCAAAGATTCCTAATCTTTAGGAGGCTATCTCAGCCATGATCCAGGAGGAGACACGCATCAAATAGCAGGCGGGGACAGGTGGTCCCCCCGAAGCAAAGTCAGCACTAGCGGTTACCAGCTCGGGCGATACAGGGTCTAAGGGAGAGCCCTGGCAGCACAACCGGCAGTGCTACAACTGCAGAGAGATGGCCACCATCGGTATACTTGTACCAAACCACCTATGAAGAGAAACTTAGGTGGTGGACGTGGACAGTTCGGTGGACGAGGATATATTGGAGGACGTGATCGTGGTCGAGGGGGTCGACGAGACGGCCGAAGAGGTTATCGGGCAAACCTGCTGATAGCAGAAGGGAATGAAGGAGCTGGTAGAACCTTTATTGAGGAGGATCAGGCACTGATGGACATACTGGAGAGGAAGCAGAGAGCGTCAATCGAAGGAGACAAGAAGAGTGAAACAGAGGAGGCATCCACCTCATTCTTCGTTGGGGACAACACCGCTATGTATGTCCATCCATCAGAAGGTACTGACGAGTCACTTGCTCTTGCATCTATCTGTTCCCTTAAATCATCAGACTGGATTATTCACTTAGGAGCATCTCGACATGTGATGAGAAATGCTAGTGAGTTTTTTTCTTACACTCATCTAGCATCAGCAGACACCATTTAGACAGCGAATGACACTTTCCAGCCAGTAGTCGGTAAGGGTACTGCTAATTGTACAGATTCAGTAAGATTATCTAATGTTTTACATGCTCCATCCTTTCCAGTCAGTCTCTTGTCCATTAGTTCTATAATTCTCCAACTTAAATGTATTATTTCTTTTGATATTCCTAAGGTGACCTTCCAGGAGAAAGGGATGGGACGAAGTCTTGGGACTGGCACTTAGCATGAGGGACTGTGGTACCTAGATCGAGAAGGACTGGACTCAGCATTGGTATCTATGGCAGAGAAGGCTAGAATGGAAGGACTGTAGCAGAAGACTGAAGATACTTTGATACTCCATCATAGGAGGATGGGATATTCTTCCTTTGATACTTTAAGTTTTATCTAGAGGTTTATGTAAAAGCAAATAAAAAAAATTAGTATGTGATGCGTGCGAGTTAGAAAAACTTACTAGGAGCTCGTATGTTAGTACGGGTTATAGGAGCTCTTTTACTTTTGAGGTAGTATATTCTGATATTTGGGGTCCATGTGCTATTAACACTATGAATGGGTATAAGTACTTTGTTTCCTTTAATGATTGTGCCTCTCGTGTCACCTGGCTATATTTGATGAAAAATAAGAGTAACGTACCTGCTTGTTTTCGGATTTCACAAGCATGTTCAGACTCAGTACAACGCAGTTGTGAAGGTACTGAGGTCTGACAATGGAACGGAGTATACCAACAAGACACTTGCAGAATACTTATCAGCACACGGGATACAGCATCAGACCATCTGTGCATAAACACCAGCACAAAATGGAGTAGCAGAAAGGAAGAATGAATACCTTCTTGAGACCGCAAGAAGTATGATGATCGACATGAATGTCCCATAAAGTCTGTAGGGACATGCAGTGTTGACAGCAGCTCAACTCATCAACAGGATGCCTTCGAAAGTCCTGGGATGGAAATTCCCATGTGAAGTATTACAAGACAATAATAGTGGGATACTCCCATTAAAGGTGTTCGGGTGTGTGTGTTTTGTGAAAGACAACAGGCCATTAGTTAGGAAACTTGACCCTAGAGCGGTCAAGTGCTCTCTTCCCCTCAGGCAGTTAAATATACCAATAAAACTCTTAACCTTCCATCCAATGTAAGAACACTACTGAAACTTTCAGAAAAAAGGGTAAATCAACAGTTATGAGTGGAGAAAAACATGTCACACTCCTAAAAGTTGAGTCCATCCATTATCATTAATATGAAAAAAGAAGGGGAAAGTAGGACTGTCAGGTCTAAGATCATTTTTTTGTTCCCAGCAGGGTCATTTGAAATTACTATTCGTCCAACTGCACCCACATCTCCACTTAGGTCTATGGCATCCCCATCACATTCAACAAGTGCCTGTATACAATAAATTTGCAATGCAGTCAGAGGATCAATGGCCAAGGAACCAAAATAAACCATGTTGACTTCCTATTAATCACACTATTTCATTTTGATTAATAATTTAACCAAATGCCCAATTTTTCAACACTGGCATGTCACAGAAACATTCTAGCATGCATAGGACATACAATGATACAATTTAAGACGCATTTCAGTTCTAGCACAGTTACTAAACTTCCAATGTTTTAAAATTGTATATTGTAGAGAGATAATGTAACAAACAAGGTGTCAAGAAGATCCTAAGATCTGGCATAACTGGATTGCTGGTCCCGCATGGATGGGGTGCTAGCAGGAGATAAAAAAAATCTAGCATTAAGGACCTCCGATCCAGTATGGACCCATCAATGGAGAAGAGGTCAGGTCACGCTAGATCTTCCAACCTCCTTCCTTATTAAATTGTATCATCTTACCTCTTTGTCAAGACTCTTTGTGATCTAGGGGAACTTGGAGGATGATCCTTGGTTGCATGAGCTTAAACTGCATATCCAAAAAGGTAGGTCTACTACCTGCCAACTGGCCATCTAGGTTTTGTGTCATGACTCTCTCGTGCTCATAGAAACCTTGACTAGGAACTTGGCACCAACTTAGTAGGTTGACGTCAAGTCGATAACCGGTGAAAAAAACTTTGTCAATTCTTTTATGAAGCTTTTTTATGCTCCATAGAGGACCCCATTCTGATGGGAGAAGGCTTGGATGATGATCATCATGATGCATCTATTTTAAGATAATGGATTCATGTACCCTGAAACCCATATAGAAGGTTGCCAAGGGTCCTTAGAAATTCTACTTTTTAGTATCAAACTTTTGAGAGGTTTGGCAGCAAATCAGACAATAAAGCACAATTTATGTGCGACCTTTTCACAAATAACTACCTAGATTCATCATTAATATTAACCTTTTGTATAGGAAAAATCAAGCGTTACTTTGTTAAAGTAACAGAATATCAATGTGCTGACAATTATAATTAATAAGGTCTACATAGCTTTGGACTTGATTGCATTCACTCGCTTGTCTCCACATGCGTGTATAATATTAATAGCAAGAAAATTTTCAATAACTTATAGGCGTACATTGGCTCATCCCAGGAAAACAGTAGTTAACCATATATTAACCACCGAAAAAAGGGAATAAATCTTCCAGGATGCACCTTGTTGGATCTGGTGTAAAACTTTACAGTTGTACATCCTAACCAGTTTCAAAAACCATAACCACCATGCCTATCCTGAAGAAACTTTGGATCTTATTTGGTTAGTTGTGCGAAGAAAGAGTTATACCCCTTCGTCAATGCAAGACAAAATAAGTCCCTTTAGTGAAATTGATCTACCTTTACCAAATTCTATGTAGTAAGGAATTGTTATGCAACTTATATAACTATAGGATTAACATTCTTTCTTCTGTAAGGTTAACTAGGTCAGGTACCATAAGTTGTTAGTAAGAACAAGTAATAATAAATAATTACCTTGGACCGCTGAGCTTTCTCTGGAAAAACTAGAGGCAGTCTTGAGGAGACCTAAGAAAGTATGAGAACATGTCAAGATCCATCCAAAAAAGATCCCAAATTACACAGGTGAAACGATATAGCTATAGTTCGTTTCACCACTCTAGTAGTAAAACCCAAATGTTCATCAACCATGAACAGTGGTTACATTGCCATTTCATGGCAATGCACTGTTATATAAGGAGAGAGGGGGACCTCAATTAGCACCAATGAACATTTGGGTCCTCCAAAAGTAACAATCACTTGAAAGGTATGTCAGATAAGGAGCAGAAGGGAAGTTAGATTTCAGCTGAAGTTCATACTTTTTAATCTTAGAAAAAGAAAATAGTCGATTAAAGTCACAATATTGGTATCTTACAGAAGGTCCAGCAGGTGTGTCTCTTGTATCTTCTTCAGCAGGTGCTTCTCCTGTATCTTCTTCAGCAGGACCCTCGTGTACATCTAAATGATAAATAAAAAAAACTAGTGAAGTACTTATTATGATTAGCACATAAAAATTTCACTGAATTCCTCCATGTATAGCTTTACCTTCCTTTTCCGTCTTTTTCTTTTCGGTTCTCAAAGTCTTTGTGTTTTTGCCATTGACGACCGGACTGTCTTCCGCAATATCGATATCAAACTTATCCTGTTTCATAGAAAGCATCTCAGGTTCTGGTTGACGGGTCTCCTTAGAGCTTTCCAGGCTAGCTTCCGGGGAAGAATCAGAAGTTGATGATAGTGTCAGAAGGTTCTGAGTTGGTGCCTATTAAAAAAACAACTTATATAGTCATTTATTTTGCACGTCCAACAAAACAATCAATTTTTCTAGCACTTCTTAACAAACCAGAATTATAATTACATCAACATAGTCTTTATCCCAAATTTCTGGGAACCGCTATCTGAATCCTTTTCTTCAATTCAGCAGTAACAAACTCACATCCTTATTTATGGCTGAGGGACGTCTGAACGTGTATCCTGTAAGGATTATACGCGACAATGTTTTACACGCTCACAACACAGATAGAGGGTTTAGGGTGGTTTGGTATCGCGGAAGCTTATCAAAAACTGCAGTTATAAGTTGCTTCCATGAGTGTTCTCACAAGTTATTGACCAAACATGTTTGTTAAATACATGATAAAAGTTGTTGTCTAGAGAAATAAGGTGTTTGATAATAACATGCTTTCAATATGCTGAAATTATTGCACACAACTAAACTTGACATGCATTAATAAGAAGGTAGAGCCTAGAGGTATAAAATGGAATTTGTTATAATACACAAATAAATAAAAACTAAAGGCTACTTTTGTAAAAAGCATACAATAAGCTGGAGCAACTCCCGTTCTGCTGAAAATTAGTCCAAAATAAGGTCTTGGGCATTGCTACAACTTCATTTCATGTCCTCAAAACAAACTAGCTTATTCAAAAATATATAAGAAGTAGTTGTTACCAACAGCTTTTGTTTTTACTTCTCAAAAGAATAAGCGTAGCAGCCAAAATGAGCAACGTCAAACCCAGTCTAAGTGAACTAGCTTTTCAAAAATCAGCAGCAGAAACAACTTTTGGCAGCATCCCAACCGCTTTCAAAAGATGCCCAAAAAGTGAAATATTCTTTCGAAAGTTCTTCGATAAGCTGTTGTTACCAAACAAATTTTGGCACTCTTTTTCAAAATAATAATAAACTGAGGCAGCCATAATAAGGCCTTGTTTGAGATAGTTATTGCTTCTCAACAAGTGGCAGCAAAAGCAGCTTTTGGCAGCACCCTTCTAACTGCCTTCTAAAGTTGCCTCTCTTTTTTTGATAAGTTGTTAGTACCAACAAGGCCGGTCCTGACATAAGGCATGTAGGCGGCTGTCCGGGACACCATAGCTTTGGGGGGCACCAAAATAGGTTAGGTTCTTTTTTTTAATATATAACCCCTGGTGGTATTTTAAACTATAGTGCTCACCATAACAGAATGACTTAGTCAGCAAAGTTGGTTGTCACTTGTACCTCCTATGTAAAGGGGCACAAGTTCAAGGCCTAGTGGCCCTGTTTTTTCACAATTTTTTTTTTTTCAGCTTTTCAGTTTCTTTCTAATTTATTTAAAGTTAAAGTTTAATAAATAAGTGAAAGAAAAAAAAAGGGGGGGGGGGGGGGGGGGGGGGGGTCGGGGGGGAAGGACACCATCTTGGCCAGCCCTGCTTACCAAGAGTTCCAAAAAAAAAAAAAAAAAAAACTCCTTTTTGCTCGTGGGAGGGGTGACCGCAGCCCCCTTCCAATGGGGGGCCGACACGTGGCTTGTGGGCCAGGATCGCGGTCACAAACCGCGGTCCATGTAACACTGCCCAAAAAAATGTTGGAGCTTTTCTTTGAACATGTAAAGAGAGCTTGCTCACAACACATGCCTAGTATTATTTAGTCCGACATTGGAAAAGCACCATGAGTTGTATCTCAATATATACTTGGTATGTCGATGAGATGTGCACATGGAGTGGTGACCCTAAGGAGGGAACCATGTGGGTGATTTTACTAGGAGGTAAGGATAACATTCCATGGTAAAGCATTAATGCTTTTTTGCTCTTGGAATTTATTCCATTGGAGCTAAGCCCCGTAGGGGCTTAGCGACTCGGACTCGGACTCGGGCTCATAGGCTCATGAGACGTAATGTGGTGTTTTGTTGACGCACTTTGCACTTAGCACGACAGCTCGCTAGGCGCATAGTGCGCTTAAGTTGCGCTCGTTGCGTGAGCCTCTTGCGTAGCCGTTCGTGCACCTATATGCGTCGTCCGATCGCGCGATCAGATGGCGCGCCAGTTGGCGTGGCCAGATGGCACGGCCTGATCGCGTGGCCAGATGGCATGCCAGTTGGCACGGCCAGATGGTGCTGCTAGATGATGCAGCAGTTGGCGCGCGGTTTGCGCACGGAGCACGCTGTGCGCGTGTTGCACAAGTGCGCGCAGGAGCAGTTAGCGCTATTGGCGTGCGTTGTGCGCCAATTGGCTCAAATCGTGTATGTACACGATTTGAGCAATTACAGAACGTTCGGAGTGGTTTTTTCTCACGTCCCGAACATTTTGCTAACTGGACGGTTACAGTGCGGGCCTATATAAGCTTCTCTCATCTCTCTCTCAGGGGTTAAGTGCTAAGTGTTGTTCTAAACAATTTTTTACGAATTTTCAGAGAGTTCAAGAGAGAAGAGAAATAATGCATCAGCGCCACCAGCGCTAGAGTTCGCGCCATCCGAGGAGTCAGAAGAGCGGAGTGTTCTAAAGTTCTCCGTCGAACTTGCTGGTTCCTGGAAGCTGTTCGTGTGGGACGAATCAACTTTTGAGCGCCGATGATTATTCACCCCAGCAGGCCATTCTATCCATTTCTATTCATCCGCTTTTATCTCGTTCTAAACGAGAACGTTTCTGATCTAATCAGAAAACGTTAGTAGATCTTCATTGCTGCTGTTACGAATTCTTTTGTGTCTTCTTTGAAGTAACACATTAGTGTTCATTTCTCAGAATCCTCATGGATCTCTGTCGTGCACCTTCTTTGAAGTGTTACATAATTTTTAGTTTTCCATCGAAAAATTACACCCTGGGACTAACAATCTCAAAGCTTGATTTCACAAGATGGAAAATTTTCGTGCTTCTCTCATGAATTCTAACTTATGCAAGTTAGAGCAATTTGATGGAGAACACTATCAAGTCTGGAAGATGAAGATTAGCCTAAATCTTCAACTTTCTGAAGTTGACCACGTGCTAACCGAGGAAGAACCGACTGTTCTAGAAACTGGGTCTGCAGCCGCAATTACTGCTGCTACTAAAAGTCAGACCAAATAGAGAAGGAAGAATAGCCTGTGTAGGCTTCTCATTCTAAATGTTATAGAGGACTCCCTGGCATAATCATATTCTAAGAAGACAATTACCAGAGAGATATGGGAGTCTCTGGAAAAACTTTATGAAGATGACAAGAACATGAGCAAAATATTTGTGGTTGAAAAATATCACAAGTGGCTCTTTGAAGACGAAAAGACTATGATGTCGCAGGTGAAGGAGTTCCTGAAGCTGCGACAGAAGTTGGAAGATGAGGGGATGCCTCTTACCGACAAGTTTGTTGTTAGAAGGATCGTCTTTAAGCTCCCCGCTGGGTGGCGCAAGTTCTATGCAAACATGTATAGGAAGAAACTGGAGATCAGTCTGGAAGATCTCCTACAAGAAATCTATGTTGAGGACCAGATGAGGGCTTAACTGAAGGTGGACGCTCTATCCAAACAAATGGCTAACACCAATTTGGTTCACACCAAAGAATTTAAGAGAAAGCAGGCAGCTTCCCATAGTAAGAAGAATGACCCCAACAATCTGAAAGTGAAGGGGACTTCCTTTAAGAAACAGAAACCAAAGTCTCATTTGGCTTGCTTCAAGTGTGGCAAGAAGGGCCACTTCAAGAGTGAATGCAAATTTAAGCCCAAGCAATCAGAGCAAGGTGGGCCTAGTAAGGTTTTAATGTTCACTGACGTTGTTGCAATGATTGCACAGGTCACTGCAGTAGGGGCTGACTCTGACTGGTGGGTAGACACTAGTGTCACCTGCCATGTCTGCTCAAGCAAGGAATGGTTCACCACCTACATACCAACTTCTGAAGTTATTATGGTAACGAATCAGGCACAAGATGAAGTGCAAGGGATCGAGACGGTAGTGTTGAAGCTGACTTCAGGAAAGTCTCTGACGCTTCAAGGTGTGAAGCATGTACCTGCTATCGCAAAGAACCTGATCTCTGGAGGCCTACTCTGTAATGCAGGCCTAATGATGGACATCAATGCTGGTCAGATGGTGATGTCTATAAAGGAAATATACTTTGGAAAAGCGTTTTATATCGAAAGAATGTTTAAAATTCAGCTTGCAAATCAGTCTAATGTTGTTAATGCAATCGCTCATTCTGCTTATACTCTTGAGTTGTGGCATAATTTACTAGGACATGTTCATTATAAAAGAATAAACAGAATGTTTAATCTAGGACTTATCTCCAAATGTGGGGGCAAGGTAGAGAAATGTGAAATATGTGCTCAGACGAAGATCACAAGGAAACCCTTTCCTCGGGTTAATCGAAGCACAGATCTTCTGGAGTTGGTACACTCCGATATCTGTGACTTCAAACAGTTCTCTACAAAGGTCGGGATGAAGTATTTCATAACCTTCATCGATGACTTCTCAAAGTATGTGTTCTCTACTTCCTCAAGGCTAAAGACGAAGCGTTCGAGAAGTTCAAAGAGTTCAAGGCCGAGGCTGAACGACAAACTGGACAACAACTCAAAAGAATAAGAAGTGATCGAGGAGAAGAGTAACGGTCTAATGAATTCGCATCGTTCTGCAAAGAACATGGAATTATCAATGAGATTACTACTCCATATTCTCCTCAATCTAACGGAGTAGCAGAGAGGAAGAACAGAACGTTGACAGAAATGATAAACTCAATGTTGTTGCCTACGGGTCTTTCAAAATGCTATTGGAGAGAAGCTGCATTGACGGCCACTTTTATTCTGAATAGAGTGCCGCATGCAACTTTAGACGTCACTCGTCATGAACTTTGGTTCAAAGTCAGACCTAACTTGAATGTCATTCGAGTGTGGGGGTGTCTGGCATATGTGAATCTCCCAGATCTGAAGATTCAGAAGCTCGGGACAAGGACTACTAAGACGATCTTTTTGGGTTATGCTGAGAAGAGTGATGCTCGAAGATTTTTTGATATTGAATCAAATCATATAATTGAATCTCGTGACACAGAATATTTTGAAAACAAGTTTGCAAGGCATAAGAACATTGTTCATGCGGATATTCCGGAGAACAATGAGGGTGCGCAGGAAACTGACACTTCCAATGAGAATGTAGTCCAAGAAGAAGTTGTTGTCGAAACAACTGTTAAACCAGAGCTCGCAGAGCCGTCAACTAAGCGAGTGAGGAGGCCGAAGGACTTCGAAAATGACTTTGTCACCTATCATGTGGAAGCAGATCCGCTTACCTATGATAAGACGATGAAGACCAGAGATGCTATTTTATGGAAGGAGGCGATAGACAATAAAATTGATTCAATCACCTCTAATAACACTTGGGTGTTGGTTGATCTTCCTGAAGGAGCAAAACCTATCGGATGCAAATAGATCTTCAAGAAGAAGATGAAAGCAGATGAAACTATTGACAAGTTCAAGGCTAGGTAGTAGCCAAGAGATTTTTTCAGAAGCAGGAGATCGACTACTTTGACACGTATGCTCCAGTAGCCCGGATGACCACCATCAGAATGTTGATTTCTCTCGCAGCAATACATAAGTTGGTGATACATCAGATGGATGTAAAAACGACTTTCCTAAATGACGAGCTGACCGAAGAGATTTACATGCAACATCCAGAGGGATTTGTCGTCAAGGGTCTTGAAGACAAAGTCTGTAAGTTGGTGAAATCCTTGTACGGTCTTAAACATGCTCCCAAGATGTGGCATGAAAAGTTTGACAAGGTTATAAGGTCAAATGGCTACAGGTCAGCGAGACAGACAAGTGTGTTTACACAAAGTTCGCTGATGGAAGAGGTGTAATCGTTTGTCTGTACGTGGATGATATGCTGATCCTAGGTACGGATATGGGCTGTGTCACGGAGACAAAGAAGTTCATCTCGACTAAGTTCAATATGAAGGACTTGGGGGAAGCTGATGTGATCTTAGGGATCAAGATCATCCGGACAGACACTGGACTGGCGTTGTCACAGTCTCATTATATTGAGAAGATGATCACATGCAATGGGTATCAGGATCTTTCAGGGACCGATACGCCTTACAGGTGTGATCTGAAGCTGAAGCCTAATTCGAGAGAAAGCATCAGGCAGCTGGAGTATGCAAGCGTCATCGGCAGTTTGATGTGCTACTACTGCCACAAGGCCTGACATAGCTTTTGCCGTGGGAATGCTGAGTCGTTTCACGAGCAACCCAGGCATTGAGCACTGAAAAGCTGTGAAACGGGTAATGAGATATCTCAAGAAGACTCAGACATATGCATTGTACTACAGCGAAGATCCGCCGGTAGTAGAAGACTTTAGTGATGCCAGCTGGTGCTCAGAGTTGGAGAGCGAGAGGTCCACAGGTGGATTCATTTTCACAATGGGTGGAGCTGCTATATCGTGGAAGTCGAAGAAGCAGACTATGCTCTCTCGTTCCTCCATGGAATCTGAGTTCTTTGTACTTGATACCGCAGCGGAGGAAGCAGAATGGCTTTGGGAGCTCATGTATGATCTTCCAGTGGTTGGGGCGCAAATACCGAAGATTCCGATATACTGCGACAACCAGGCGACTGCGGCGGTGGCATCAAATCCTCTTCAACGGGAAGAAGAGGACTGTGCGGTTAAAGCACATGGCAGTGTACGATCTCATCAAGAGAGGTGTCATTGCAGTGATTGATGTTCGGAGTCAGGAGAACCTGACGGATCCGTTCACCAAAGGCCTCAAGCACCAGCTGGTCAATAACACAGCTTGTAAAATAGGCTTGAAGACATTCTGATATTATGTTATTGCAATCCTACCATAAAGTTTTATGCTATTAGTTCAAAGAGAAATCTACTAGGCATCTAGTTTTTTGTTCAAGGGAGGACCACTAACTGAAAAAATATCAAGAACAATGGGTACATGTTCTCTGTGGCAGGAAAAGGTTACGGACCTACAACCACTATTGTCTACTATATGTTTTCTGCGGAAAACAGATTCTGTGAGGAGGATGGCTTAAACGCCTTAATTAGTTCTCAGGCAGAGTGAATGCCTGCTGTGCTTTATAGGAAGCACGGTAGCACAACACTACAAGGAGTGAAACTCCATGCTACAGTGGGGTGACTCCACCATGAGGTTCCCATGTATGGTAAGCCAAGTCACAGCGACGTAGCACCGCAAATAGGCAGGTAGCCTAATGTTGTATGATGAAATTAAAGAGTTGTAGACATCACTACAAAGGGGAGGATGTCCTCATGTTACAGTAGCACGACACCACGATGAGGTACACAGATAGAGGTAAAGCCTCGGCCTTGCAAGCCATGTTGTTGCGGCGTAACACCGCAAGGAAGCCTAAGGCTTCATTCTAGATAGTTTTGCACTACAAAGAGGATTGTGACTTCATGCTATAGTAGTATGACACTACGATGAGGTTTTCGGGTAGGGATAATGCCTCGGCTTTAGGCCATGTCATAGCGGCGTAGCACCGCAAGGGAAGCGCAAGGCTTCATGCCATGTCTCTTTAATAAAGAACTCACCTATAGTGTATGGACAAAGATATCAGGCTGTCTCTTGAGGGTAAACTTGTAGACGCCCAAAATTATACACTGAAATCAGGCTGACACACGGCCTTTAATTTGCAGCCAGAAGCACATGTAACTACATTATGTGAGTGGAAAGAATTGCAGCTATGGTGCAGAATTCAAGGCTTAGTCCATTCTTGTATTATAGTTTGTTGTTTGACCCGTGCAGGAAGAATCAAGTCGTCAGCGAAAACTCTCCTAATGCATGATGGACAGTTACTGTGGAGAACACTCAAACCCATATATCGTGATATGTAGGGAATTGTTGGAGCTTTTCCTTGAACATGTAGAGAGAGCTTGCTCCCAACACATGCCTAGTATTATTTAGTCCCACATTGGAAAAATACCATAAGTTGTATCTCAATATATACTTGGTATGTTGTTGAGATGTGCACATGGGATGGTGACCCTAAGGAGGGAACCATATGGGTGATTTTACTAGGAGGTAAGGATAAGGCTCCATGGTAAAGCATTAATGCTTTTTGCTCTTGGAATTTATTCGATTGGAGCTAACCCCGTACGGACTTAGCGACTCGGACTCGGACTCGAACTCGGACTCATGAGGCGTAATGTGGTATTTTGTTGGCACACTTTGCACTTAGCACGACAGCATCGTCGCTATGCGCATAGTACGCTTAAGTTGCGCTTGTTACGCGAGCATCTTGCGCAGCCGTTCGCGCGCCTGTACGCGCTGCCCGATCGCGACCAAATGGCACGCCAGTTGGCATGGCCAGATGGCGCGGCCTGATCGCGTAGCCAGATAGCGCGCCAGTTGGTGCGCCAGTTGGCACTGCCAGATGGTGCAGCAGTTGGCGCTGCCGTTGGCGTGGGGTTTGCGCACGGTGCGCGCTGTGCGCGTGTTGCGCAAGAGCGCACGGGAGCAGGTGGCGCTATTGGCGCAGGCCAATTGGCTCAAATTGTGTTTGTGCAGGATTTGAGCAGTTACAGAACGTTCGGAGCCATTTTTTCTCATGTCCCGAACATTTATAGACACGATTTGAGCAGTTACAGAACGTTCGGAGCGGTTTTTTTTCCACGTCCCGAACATTTTGCTAACTTGGCGGTTATAGTGCGGGCCTATATAAGCTTCTCTCCTCTCTCTCTCAGGGGTTAAGTGCTAAGTGTTGTTCTAAACAATTTCTTACGAATTTCAAGAGAGTTCAAGAGAGAAGAGAAACAGTGCATCAGTGCCACCAGCGCCAGAGTCCGCGCCATCCGAGGAGTCAGAAGAGCGGAGTGTTCTAAAGTTCTCCGTTGAACTTGCTGGTTCCTGGAAGCTGTTCGTGTGGGACGAATCAAGCTTTGAGCGTCGGTGATCATTCATCCCAGCAGACCATTCTATCAATTTATGTTCATCCACTTTTATGTCGTTCTAAACGAGAACGTTTCTGATCTAATCAGAAAACGTTAGTGGATCTTCATCGCTGCTACTACGAATTTTCTGTACCTTCTTCGAAGTGACAAATTAGTGTTCGTTTCTCAGAATCCTCCTGGATCTCTGTCGTGCACCTTCTTTGAAGTGTTGCGTAATTTTCAGTTTTCCATTGAAAAATTACGCCCCGGGACTAACAAAAAAAAGCAAAAGCGACGTTATCAGCGAACTCAAACCCAGAGTCTCCTAGCGGGAAAAAATAAGAAGCGGAAGCAGTAAGCACATTTTGGAAAATAATAAAGAGTTGGCATTTGGGCGTGTCACGTAACATCCATGGCTTCGTCGTACATTGGGTCAATTATATGAAGTGTTTTAGAGTATCGGTTATAAAGGGTCCGATTTTGGGTGGTTTTAAGTGTGATTTTTAAACCAGCAGTCTAATTCATGCTTGATAATTCATTAAAAGAACCGTTCTGAAAAAAAAAAAACGCAACAGTCCCGAGAAATAATCAAACCCACACTTCGCCATCTCCTTCCTTCAATTAGTAAGACACTTACTTGCAATGAAATGGAATAATTTATAATTGCTAGTTTCTACATAATAATATAGTGATGATGAAGAAGAAGTGAAGTGCGAAAACTTTAAATATTTTAGGTAAATATTGGAAACCTGGAATTCTCTTAACCAGTCCGGAGATCCTTCGCGAGAGTCGCCCATGGCTGATGCTGCTGCTTCCTTCGAGTTCTTCCCCTTCTCTCTTACTTTTCGAAACTTCCGTCCGGTTCGGTTCTATTCGGTTAGGATTGTGTAGTCCATATATACATGTTCCCTGTTCCTACGTAAGAGCATCTCCAACCCTATTGTCTAATTTTGTGTTTTGAATCTTAGGTGGCATAGGACACAAGACAATGTCTTGTATAGGTGGCAAGATTATACTTACAAATGACAATGAGTTTAAAAAGCCATCTCCAATGCAAAAGTATTGAGAAGACAATACAAAGTAATTTTTTACAACTTCCAAGAAAACTTTTACTCTTCTACTTCTTTTTATAAACATTTTTATTCACAAATGATGATGTGTACATAAAGACATTGTGAAGTGCATTGTCTAGATCTAGACAACCAACTTCACATTGTCTTTGCCATGTCATTGCCATGTCAACTCTACACTTGATTTCACATTTGCATTGGAGAAGTACTTTTGGAAAAAATGGTTGTCATTCCTATGTGGCAACAATTTTTTTCAAACTCACAATAGGGTTGGAGATGCTCTAAACAGGTTGATCTATATAACCCGTTTAATAAGCAGGTCCTGACCGACCCGGATTTGACGTGCTTATTAAATAAAACATATATTTCTACGCGGCTTATAAAGGAAAGATTTAAAAAAAATTAAGCCATCTAAATTAAATTAGGAGTGGGCATACGGTTCTAGGACCCGCGGTTCCGACCTGACCCAAACCGTAAAATGTCTAAACAAGCCGGTTCCTAAATTTTAAAATTTAAACGGGACGGGCCGGGACGGGTCGTGTGACATTAACGGGTCGGGACGGGTCCTATTTTCAAAATAAACGGGCCCCGGCCCGACCCGTTTCTAGGAGTATTTTTTTATATATCAATTTTTAGCATTTTTTGTTATTATAGTCTATACATAATAGAATATCTTATTGTTTACTAAACAAATTCTAAAAGTTTGGGAAGACATTAGACTTTTTTTGTTCTTAAAGACAATATAACATATGTAAATGTTTACTATTATAGAATTTTTTAAACTTTTTTTTTGGACTCGTTTGGACCCGCGGGTCGACCCGTTTCGGACCCGTTTCAAACGGGTCGGGTCCGGTCCGAGTCCAATATTTTTTGGACCCGTCCCGTCCCGTCCCGCCAAGTAACGGGTCCGGTCCGGGTCCAACAAATTTTGGCCCGGCCCGACCCGTGCCCACCCCTAGAGCTGTCAAAATAGGCTAAGCCCGTTGGACCGGCCCGCCCCGCCCGCCAAAAAGGTGGATTGGGCCGAGCATTTAGGAGCCCGCCAAACAGGCGGGCCTAGGTGGGCTGGCCCGCTAGTAGCCCGCCCCGCGGTGTGCTAGCCCGCGGGCCAAGTGAGTTGGCCCGCCATCTATTTTTTTAATAAAAATTTTAATTTTTTTATTTAGCACATATATGTGATATGTATTATAAATGATAAAAATTCTCATTTAATGCAACTAATGACGTATAAAATATTAAATTTGGTCATTTATTTACATGAATGAAGGTGTTTTAAAGGAATATCTACTATTATGATGTTTCTTGTATTTTACTTGTAATTTGATGCATATGAGAGTGAGTAGAAAATATTATATATATGATTTTTTTCTTTTAAGAAACTAAACAATAATTAAAAAATTTAAAAAAATTAAGCGGGCCGGCACGCCTAGCCCGCGGCCCGCCGGTGGGTTGGGCTGGGTTGGAATTTTTCCAGCCCGCCAAAATGGTGGGTCGGCCCGCCCCGCCCCGCCAAATGGTGGGTTATGGTGGGTTACGGACCGGCCCGCCCCGCCGGCCCATCTTGACAGCTATACCCACCCCTGATTCTAAATCGTATGTGCATCTTTCATTAATTAAAAAAAATTATTAGTGTAATACGACTTGGAAACTGTTCAAAAGTAAGCCATTTATGTATATCCTCCCATTGATTAATAAAAATTTCAAAAATAAAATCTTTCTAATTAGGGTTGTAAATTTTTTTTTTTTTTTGTAAAATGGAAAGCAGTCTGTTGTCCGTACGAGTCTGGCTCGATAAATGGTTCAACCGTGGACCGTTCGATTGAATTAAAGAACAGAGTTTGGACATTTTTTCCAGACCGTTTAAAAATTGGAACCAGATACGGTCATATCCATGTCTAGTCCGAATTTGTCCGTGGACTAATAGTGGAGACTTCTTTTGGTGCATTGATTATGTCATATCCTTTTGGTTTTGCATCAATTTTTGGTTGTCCAGTCTAGCTTTTTCTTAACCTTTTACC